>JAVYIG010016926.1:0-28767 GCA_035222895.1 Strongylocentrotus droebachiensis
GCATGAATCAGGAAAAATTAAACTTCAGATTTCGTTTGAATGTAAATAATGAAGGAATGAACCTTCTTCTATAGCACATACTTGCTGGAAAAAACCTCTCTATTTTAAGATACCTCTCACCGAAATGGGCCATCCATCCGTTTGTCTATACTTTACACATTTACTTACCTTCTTATCGTTTGAAATGTGTTTTATATGTATGTTTTGTAAACTTGTATGTTATATGCATGATTTCGGAAATAAAAACAAACAAACAAACAAAACTCATCCTAAACGCGAATACTTTATTTGAAGGCAATGATAATGAACTTAACACAAACAGAAATTCACCCAATTCTCACCATAATATGTAGCATATATAAACACTAGTTGGGCAAATAAGTTGGATAAAATATTATTTGCAAAAGGACATTAGTGCCGCGGCGGGACTCGAACATCGGACCTTGTGATCCACAGTCGTGTGACATATCAACTCGACCACGACACCTCTAATATGTGAATATACCCCTATTGTTGATTAATAATGTTGCCCGACTTACGTTTGCCCAGTTACATCTGCCCAACTTATATTGAACATGTAATTGGGTAAATACATGTAGTAAATGGTTGGGAAAAAATAACCCAATTATCGGACAAAATTTGCCCAACTTCGATTTACCCAGTAACATCTGCCCACCTTTGTTAACAGTGTTGTCACCAGCATCATTTACATTCTATATGTATAAAATGGAATACTAATTTTCAACACCCTACGGCCTACGCTAACTTTCCACCTCCTCAGCGCAATGTACATTTTCAACGGATAAACTTGAATATCAATTCTCCACCACCCTACGCTATCTTTTCACCACCATCATCATGTCCATGTTTTATGGCTAAAGTGGACTAGTAATTCTTCACCACCTCAACTACCAGTAGATCGGTGTTTTTCTCTTCCCCTAAAAGTCGTAAACTATGAAGTAATGTTGTTTGTAAGGTGATCATAAAAAATACGACTGTATGGATGACAGAGAAGGTTAAGCGTGTGATTAATTAATTTAAGTTAGAGTCGAGCTACTAAAACACCATCGTAAGGACTTTAAAGAAATCGACCTAAAATGATGATTTACATAGTCTTTTGTATTCCTTATAGAGATCTTTTCCGGATTTGTTAACGTCATTGTGGAATGAAATAGGCAAACACTACTAGGCTAGACCTTAGGTTGACTCTTAAGTCTTTGCGAACGTGTTCTAATTGACTTAAATGGTCGAATGTAAAGTAACTATGATACGTTAGTATCTGTAACGATTAACGATTCCTTATTTTCTCATTGAAACGTGTCAGTGAACTTGAACAAAATGAGTTAATAATCCATTGAATATACATGAACACAAGAAAGAAAACTTTGATTTCTACACCATGTATAACGAAGGTTAAGGATGCAGTAATAAAAATGAGTAGATAAAATTAAGATATGGACCCTATTGGGAATAATCTATTTACTAGCTATAAGGAGTCATCCTAGTCTCTTGTCGATTGCCCTGGCGCTGTTGGAGTCCGTAAATTCTGGCGAGCGAAGCGAGCCAGAGAAAAGGCGCCTCGGTTTCTCTGGCTCGCTTCGCTCGCCAGAAGTTATGGACTCCAACAGCGCCAGGGCCATCGACAAGAGGCTAGGGTCATCCATGTCAAAAGTATCCACTGTCGTATATACGTATATTCGACAGTGGATACTTTTGACATTTTTCGAGATTTAAATGTATATTATATACTTGGCAAATATAATCAATCAATCAATTAATCGGTCAGTCAATGCAATCAACCACCTTACACTCAATCTAATCAATGAATCAAGTAACCTACCAATCAATCAATCAATGAATCGATCAACCAACCAACCAATCAATCAATTGAGTAATCAATCAAGCAAACTACCAATCAATCAGCCAATTTTTTAATAAATCAATATGTAAAATGAAATTCTATAAAAAAACATACCAGTTCGGTAGCTTTAGTAAAATCTTTATCTTCAAAATTGAAAGTTCCATCGATTGGAATATGATGCACTCACCCTGCCTGTTCTTCAGAGCAATATTCGCAATCATAACAACGACCGAGAAAGATTGCTTTCAAGTTGGCCGTCGTGCCGTCACCGAGATTCAACGGCAATTCCGTGGTCATGTTGTCTCCGTCCGCTCGCCGAACGCGACTTCCAGCACCATCATCGTCCGCATCGCTGAAAACAGGCAACAGACGACCAGAGGAGTTTACAACAAGTGACGCGGCGACGATCACCAGAACGAGAGCCTTGTTGAAGTCGGCTGGAGCGCTAGGGGATAAACCGTAGAGGGAATGCATGACGTCTGTTTGGGGAGAGCGTACGAAAGCTTTTGATCGCAGATGGTTTTATGTACTTCACAGAAGGTGTGTCGTCGCGCGCTTTAAATGAGAACGCTTCTAAGTGGTCAAACTTCTCAAACGAGCAGGACGGACGGGCGGCGTACGTATTTGTTTTAATTTACACGCAAGGGCATATGGAATTTCACAACTAAAACCAATAAAATATGAATAGCGGCCCTCTACTCCTATAATGAATAGCGACCCTCATTTCGTATTATGAGTAGCGACCCTCTTCTCGTTGTATGAATAGAGACCCTCATTTCGTATTATGAATAGCGGTACTTATGAGTAGTGACCCCAAAATAACGTTAATTATAAATAGCGACCCTCTTTTCGTTGTATAAATAGCGACCCCGATTTCGTATTTTAATAGCGGTCCTTATGATTAACGTTCCTTATTTCTTTATGAATAGTGACCCTCTTCTCCCATAATGAATAGCGGCCTGCAGGTTCCACATTATGAATAGCGGTCCTTATGAGAAGCGAACAGACCTCTGATTACATTGGCCACCCCCAGGCGCGGATCCAGGATTTCTTAGGGGGGGGGGCCCAAATTTGAAATTATGCGAGCCAAATATTGGTACGTAATGGTGACCAGCAGTGACGTAATTGGGGGGGGGGGGGGCTGACAGACGGCCGTCAATACACTTTACTGCTCATGTACACCGGATGTCCATTGATGGTGACAGTTATGCTTAATATGGGACCAGCGTACCTATGCATAGTTCAGTTGGAAAATTGTCATGTCTGTCACGTTTGGTAATTATGGGCCATAAACTTATACTGCTATAGCGACATTCAGCATTCATAGACTCAGTGGTTCATAACAGTTTTAACTTGGATCATACACTGTTCCTGTCCATTCCGACGGTATAGTCGTTAGTAGAATAATTCAGAAATCTTATAATTATGACCAATCAATAATGTGAAAGTAAAGAGTGACGTTGATACGGTAAGGTAAATATGCGGGGTTGTCATTGAAATTCGATTTTCCACCCCCCCCCCTCCCCTCGATATCATTTTCATCCCTCGGGATCGACTTTCACATGCCTTCATAGGGATAGGGGTAGGAGGAGTTTCGTGATAAAACTATGTGCTGTATAGTATTATTTTCTTAGCTTTTCAGTTAAGTGATTTATTACATTTTCCTTTCCGCCCCCATGTTTTTGACACTCAATAAATCTTACCCCACCATCTTTTTCTATCGATCATTGTTGTCGACCCCTCCAAATGTCTCTTTCTCTGTCTCTATCCGGACGTTCATTTTTCTCGAGGAATTTCAATATAATTTCCATCATGATTCCGTCTTCTACTTTATTTCTCTCCCTCTTTCCTTCTCCTCCGCTCTTTTATCTCCATCTTATTCTCTCTCTCTCTCTCTCTCTCTCTCTCTCTATCTCTCCCACTCCCTCTTCCTCTCTTAAACTCTCTCTCCCTCTCTCTGTTTCTCCTTCTCACTCTCTATCTCATATTTGATTTCATTCTCTCTCTCACTCTTTCTCATTTGTTCCTTCTTTTTCGGCAGATAATAATACCCCGCTTTATACGGCTTTGAATGAGAGACGAATTTAATATGTTGAAACCTGTATGCAAGCTTTATGTGAATAAAACACGGAAAATACAGTATACACATTTCTTGTCGATTTATGTTGTAACTTTAATTTACAATTTTACGTAACAAGTTAATGTGACATCGCCATTGAAATTACATGTCGGCATTCTCATAAAAAAAAAAAAATCTTCTAATATGCAAATAGAGATATGAATTTTGTTACGGAGTGAAATAGCATTTTGCCAGGAAAATCACAGGTATGCGCGCGTTGGGGCCGAGTGAGATTCCTTGAAGAAGAAGGGGGAGAAAAAAAAGCGGCATTCACATGCATATCTTTTCAGCCCCTTCAAGGACTTAAAATATGAAAGACGCTTCGCCGCACCTGGTTTAAATTGAGATCTAATTAATACGTCCAGTGTCTACAATTTTGAAAATGGTCTGGACAAGTTATGGAGAAGTGAACCTGCCAAGTTCAAATTTTGACGCCGGCAGGGAGGAGGGGCACCCTTCTCCCCCAAAAAAATAAAAACACGAACAAATGGGGGGGGGGGGTGGCAAAACACAATTTCGCCCCCGCCTCAAAAAAAAAAAAAAATAATAATAATAATAAACGCCCCACCGAAAAAAAATCATCAGAGGAGTAAAAATGGTTTGTATTTTGTACCAAAAAGAAAACAAAATTAAACCTGAATTGAATCACATAAAACTTATATTCTATTCAAGGAAAAGGAGAGGAATAAGATTTCCCAAACATTCCGCATGCCCCTATATTTATACATGGAGGATTTTGTAATAGCGATACGCGCATATCGTGGAAAACGTGTGTGTTTTTATTATAGGGGTGAGAAGAGATCACTGATCTCTACCCAATTATATGCGCCCCTGAACACTGGCGTACTGATGGGGGGGGGGGGGGGGGTTCTAATTCGATACCAGTGAAACAAATGTTGCTGAAATTACATGATTTTGCGGGGGGGGGGGTAATTTTCTTTTGTACATTATTCTTTACATGCGTTTGTTGGAAAATTACAATTCCCCTATTTACAGTCAGGCTAAAAATAGCTGATCCGCGTTTTTTGTACCGTTGCGTAAAGAGCATAATTATACGAATGTAGGAGCATCGAACAGAAAATGAATAATTCATTGCGGCAGCGGGAGCATTCAAATCGTGTTTAGGGAGTGTGACCCAAAGTTTACCCATGACGTCAAGAGTACCTATTGATTTTGTCAGAATATATATTTTTTCCAGGCAGTGCCTCAAGAAATGTAACGCCCCTATCAGGGTACAGGGGATCTAGAATTATAAAAATGAAGAGAAGAAAACAGTTGCTTGTGGTGAAATCGCTGTCAGCATGTAGAATGACTTGTACTACTTAATACCATCGCAATGAGCAAGAATAATTACAAGTAATCAATATACAAATGACGATGATGAACACACGTTCATGCTAGTCTGCAGGCACAGACCCTGGTCAGTCGTAAAAGTGAGTCTGCAATATAAGACTACCATAGGCCATGTACTGTAGCTGCTCCTGACACAACCAGTAGGTAGCTTGGCTAGACTTCTCTCAAGGCACAACGATTTGTTGATAAAGTGTTAAATTAGGGTCTGTGCCTGCAGACTACGTTCATGCTTCAGTTTTATACAATGATAAAGCTATATCATATCAATCTGCATGAGCTAGATCTTTTCTAATAAACAACCTAATCTAACCTCTAAGTTTACAAACAGCTCAAAAAAATGTCTGTAATACAATGAAATACAATTTTAGTTAATTCCAACTAACGGTTTCCTGGCTTCAACAATAACACGTACTTAACTCACTTAAAGATTATTAAGTATATCACAGGTAATATATGGGTAAATTGCAGTTCCAACAGATTCAATCAAAGTTCAGTATCTCATCTCTGAAAACATGCGTTGCAATAATTAATTCCGGTCAATATAATGATGCACTCATTCATCTTTCAATCTAAAGATTAAGCGCAATATATACTGCTATGCATAATCCTTACGTTCAATAATCAAGCAATTCAAAATTACTTGTGCATCCGCAAAACATAATAAGACAAGATAAAACTACATCTATATTGTACTGTCATGTTCTCTAACAAAAATACATGTAATGATTTTTTTTAATCATCTAAAATAGACTTAAGATTTCATAAACAAATATAAAGAACAGTGCAATGAAATGACAGGAAGCATATTAAAGTGAAAGCAATAATCCCTTGCTCTAGGTTCCTTTTAAATCCGCAAAAGAAAAATATCATTTCCTTGATGTAAAGAAAGTGGTCTCTGCATGTGCTCTTGTTTCATTGCATAAGCTAAAGAGAAACTTCTTTCTAACAAATTTGTGAAAGAACACAACTTGCTGAAACTTCACACACCGCTGTGTTGGCGGCGTTGCATGGCCGAAACCTCAAATATCCTACAAATCAGACGACTCAAGTCGCTTTCTCCAAATAACTATTACTATATAATCTAGTTGCTCTATTGTAGCATTATGGATACAAAACATAATTTGATAAAATACAATCAAACTCATTAAATGTATGTCGCAATCATTAATTTGCCAAATTGTACTATTCTATAACATACATGTAACAAAATACAAGTTCTAAATAGGTCTGCACATTATTAGACCACGGTCACTGGTGAAAGAGAAAGAAGCTCTCCCTTGCTTGATCACAAGACATTTTACTTGTATCAGTCAGAGCATGGACCTATTACATGGTCAGAGGCGCCACACAATCCCTCTCTAACAACTTGGGTACCGTGTTTAGACTTCGTTACAGTAAGTCTATGCAACTGGCTACAGGCTTGTTCACACCCTAGTTGTGAATGGGTATCTACACACACACACACACGCACGCACACACACACACACACACACACCACACACTAACATTTCACGAGGCGTTCATTCATAGCATAAACATAATCCTATTCTTCTCCCGATTCTATACCTTCTAAAGTGTAATAGTAAAACATTGACAAAGTATAGACTTATGTACTTGCAAAACTCATCAATTCAGTATACTGTTTAATAACGATAATAACGGCGATATCTGAACACTCAAGAAAATCGTCAAAATGTATGGATGCACATTCACATTCACATCCAACGCCTATGTATAAGCCAAAATTAAAGATATGGACTGGAGTGTTTATATACAATTAATGATGCATGTTATGAAATATTTCTCAAAACATTTCTGAATCTTTATAATGAGTCTTTTCCGGAAGTAGAAATGAAAAACACATGAACACAGATTTTTTTTGTATACCTTGGTATTAAAAAGCTTGTTGCGATCTATTAATAAAAACAATAGCTTGTATACATAATTGTTTGAAAAATCGCAATAATGAAAATAAAATAAAGTTGACCAAATATAAGAATAAGTTAACAGATTTATTACGTGCTGCTAAAAAGGACTATTACTAATAAACATATGTTCAATACCATTAAAGGAGATATTAAGAAAACATGGAACCCAATAAATAATTTACTCGGGAAAAGAAATTTAAGTGGCATTCCTAATATAATGTTTAACGAGGATACAAAAATGTGATGTAGTTCCTGACATTGCGAATGAATTCAATTCATACTTTGCTTCTATTGGTAAAGATATCTCTCAGAATATCCCACCTCCAACCTGCTCATTCAGTTCATTTCTTAATAACGCAACTCCGGTAAATTCAATGTTTCTAAATAAAATGAAATGACTAATAACAGGCTTATAGCAGTAATACCAAGCTTTGCAAATTTACTGGAAAAACTTATTCATAAGAGACTTTAAAGGTAATACAAAGTTTTGGGAAATTTTGAAAATTGGGTGGATAGTGAATCTTTACAATTTTGATATATTTGGATGCCCCTGTGGATGTATTATAAGCACTAAAAAAATTAGCCCCTAAAACACTTCTGTTTTCGAGAAAAATTGAATATAAAAATTTACCGGTGCTCCCGGTAAATTTTGATGAATTTCAAATAGCGCCTATGGCCGTACAATGGTAGCTGCGACCATGAAAATCTCAGAATATGTAGTTGTGTTATATAATTTCCAAATGGGAATAGCTAATCGGTCGATTTTAGTTAAAAAACATTATTTTATAGCTTAATTAATATGTTGACCTTGAGAGGGAGCTATACGACATAAGAAGTTTATTATTTACAATTTCATAATTTTAGACTCGACTCAACCGCGACAACGATCAATGAATATTGTAGGAACGCATACGCTTCCAATGTGTTAATTTGAACCAAATTCATGACCCCATACCAAAACTTTGTAATATCTTTAATAATTTCTACAACTACATAATATTTTGATAAGTGAACATATTGTTTTAGAACACAACATTCAACTGATCTTGCAGTTTTAAATTATTTCAACATATTTGAGAGAAATACATGGAAAGTATTGTGAAGGCATATTTATGGACCTGTCAAAAGCATTTAATACCATTGATCACCACATAATTTTACAGAAACTTTATTTTTATGGTGTAAGAGGCAATGAACTTAATTTGTTTGAAAATTATTTGACTAATAGAACACAATATGTGTTGATCAATGGTGTCAAATCATCAACGCAGTTAGTTAGATGTGGTGTACCCCAAGGATCCGTGTTAGGCACCCTCATGTTCCTTGTTTATATTAATGATATTATAAACTCATCCAAAATAATAAAGTTTTTATTGTTTGCTGATGACACCTGTGCAGTTATTTCTCATAAATCTATAACACATGTTATTCAATCCATAAATATTGAGTTTAAAAAGATAAAAAGTCACAGTTGTTAAGTTTCAATGTAATAATTATCCTTAAATATTTCAAAAACCAATTATGATATTTTTTTAGAACATGGAACATGAGCAATCCTGATAATGCCTAGGTCACATATAAACCGGGCCCCGTACGATTTTCCCTATCCGGTGGCTTGTCGTGGATTTTGAGACCGTACGGGAACCTTCCGACTTTCATTTCTACGGCATGTGTGGTCACATATTCTGCGGCGCCCGGGAGGTGCCCGGTGAATATTGGTCGAGTGAAATGCAAGGCGCCCGTAAGGGTGCCGGTAGTGTGCCGGCCGAGTGCCGACCGGGAACCTTACGGGCTCCGTCTGATGAGCAGGTGCACCCATTGCTCCCGGAAGCAGTGCACTGAACTATGTGTCCTCTGGCATCCGCACCTCCTGTATTTAAAGCTGCGTTGTACATTTTGAGATGCCGCCGTGAGGGACCCGCACGGGCAATATTCATTTCAAAAGACCCCCGGACGGCAGACGCCTGTTGTTGTGCATATAATCCGGGGCTCTTGAGGGGCTCTTGAGGGAGCCGTAGGGTACACGTACGGAACACTTGAGCACCGCAAGGCGCCCGCAAAGATTTTTCAGTTTTTCTTCTTTCGGGATATCAATTACAAGCATTTTGATTTTCGGTGTCCCTAAAATTTTGTTCTACTGTTTTAAATTGATATACTATTATTGTTTTCATTTCATTTCATGTTATTTTATGGTTGAATAAATAAATACAAAACCTTATCAATTACAATTACAATCAATTAGTACAATTATAGAGTAATTTCTCAGCTACAACATAATTATTATGGGAGACATCAGAGCTGGGGTAAAACTTTGAATTGCAACTTAATCCTTCCAAAAGGCGTTATTATAGGGCGCCAACAGTTTCTCTGATTTTTTCTATATTTATTTGAAGAACGATACATTCAGACATATTCAACGTTATGTAGTTGATTCAATTATATTTGTATGGATGGCAGTTAACTTGGCAATTTTATAAACAATTTTGTCTTCGAGTAATATCTTATTATAACAACTCTAGGCCTACTGTTGATTACCTTGGTATTAGCCAGCACATTTTCTTCTGTGCTTTAATTTTTTTTATTTTTTAAGGTTACTAAACCATTGACGTCATGTCGTCTTCGAGTATATGCAGGCAACATGTTGTTACCGACAAAGGAATAAACGTGAAAATAATAGCATGAATACCATCAAAACACCTATCCACAGATTTGCTCCCTTTAAGAAACAAAATTAAAAGAAAACACACAGCAACAACATCAATAACAACAAAGACAAAATCAATGTTTACCAGCAGGGGTTTGAGATGTGACTGGATTTGATTGTACATATATCGCAGTCGTGGGTATACGCTCACAGTAGCAGGAATCGGAGTTCATTCTGTTCAAAACAAAAATTACAAGAAGTTACTATGAATAACAAGGAACAAAAATATGAATAACATAGGGGATATAAAATTGAACGGTGTAATGTCCGTTTTAATGAAATACTCATGATGGACAATCAATACATTGCAATAGACAAAAGGAGCAAAACCTAAAGTTGGCTCCCAGCATGGTTCTCGAAAGCCCATTCGCGTATATAGGATAAGGTTACCGAACAAAATGGTCAAAAGTTTACATATTTGAAACATTAGGATTGCCGCTTACGGAAAAAATGAATAACTAGCTAGATGATACGTGAACGATACGGTACCCAAACATTGAAATTGGCACGGTCAACATAACCAAAGCTGACAGGTAATTCTATCGAAGCAAAGAACTACATATTATTGGTTAAGAATGAAGGGGGAGAAGCATCAGATCAGTCACATAACAATAGGCGCTTGAACCCCTTCAGGAAAAAGTCATGATGCAGTGGGGTTTTACTCTTCAGGTTTGAATGCTTTCCAAGAACCACAACATAGCATCATACATCATTTCTTTCTCCTGTCATTGTACATTAATTTGATTTGAATGCATGTATCTTGATAATAATTAATTTTTGGCCAGCGCTTTGTTCACATTCCAGACACTACACAACGCTACCTTGGCATCTGGGGTCAAGATAACCTACAGCACAAAACTCCCATCTTGTTTCAGGATCGGTGGTGTAACACCAAGCAGTGTTCTCAAAATCGGGGTTTCTGCAATAGTTGTTCTCTAGTCCCGCGTTAGGAAAGTTAGCTGGATCAGTGTGTCCATGGGGAGTCTGAGAGGTCCATGCTTGACAAGTACGACCTGTGATTGTGCGAGATAAGTTTCCTCTGTAGTTCACTCCTGTAGGATCTTCCTGGCATGAAGGTGTGGCTAGAGAAAAAGCACAGAGTAAAATTTCAAAAGAGATTGCAAAAGTAATATGTGTTTGATTCTGAATAATACTTTGCTCCACCTTTCCCCCAAAAAAAGCAATTGTCTACTTTTATGCTCTGGCTCCTAGTGGTTAGGAGCCAGAGCATATAACACTGAGCTCCTATAGAAAATATATTCATTCAGATGGTCATATCTCAGCCAATACTTAACATATTCAATTGGTTTTCGACATTTGGACATTATTTTTTATGCTCTTTTGGAAAATGAAGAAAAAATTGAGAAATTCTCAAAATAGATTTTTATGACGTCACGGCTTCGGAACTCTATACCAAATCACCAGGGTGGGGGGGGGGGGGGTCTCAGATTTGGTTTGGACGGGGGTGTGCCGCCCAAGCCTTGAAATCCCTACCCATTTTTAAGTACCATTTTGCGGGATTTTTCTCGAAATAAAGGCCCATAAAGACCCATTAGAGCGGTACGCTCCCGTATGTCTTAATATGTGAGTTCCCCGCCCCCGCCCCGGCTTCCTTGTTTTGTTTTTTTTCCTTCCTTCCTTTTTTGTATCAAATGACATTCCTAATGGGCTTTCACATATACACTCCGGGGCCCGTACGGCGAGTAAAAACAGACATTTGGGGAATTTTCGGCCGGTGTCCGGCCGGTTGCCGTAAAGTTCCTACGGGCGCCGGGACAGTTTGTTAAGCCGTACGGGCCCCATGGTGCTGATTTGCCTGCTCCCAATTCTCCCGGCGTTTTTATCTGACCGTTAGGCCGTAGAAAGCCAATAAAGGGCCCGTAGGGCACCTTACGGGTCCCATGCGGGCTCCGGACGGTGCCCGTACGGGCCCCTCACGATTTTGGGGGTCAATTCTCATGAAAAATCTTTACGGGCGCCTTGCGGTGCATAAGGGTTCCGTACGTATACCCTACGGCGCCCTCACGGCCCCTCAAGAGCCCCGGGTGATATGCACAACAACAGGCGTCTGCCGTCCGGGGGCCATTTAAAATGAATATTGCCCGTGCGGGTCCCTCACGGCGGCATCTCGAAATGTACAACGCAGTTTTAAATACAGGAGGTGCGGATACCAGAGGACACATACAGAGTGAGTCAGAAAAAATGTCCCACTTTTTAAAAGTTGTATTGTTGGAAGTATGAATATTTAATCATGAGTTTCAGGATATGTCTTGATAAAGTTATTCTCCCAGTACATTTAGGTACCATTTTCATTTGAATGTCTGCATGCATCACTGAACATCAGACAATCTTTACAAGACTGCCAGATCTCACTTGCGCCTAGTTGCTAAGTGAGGAATAAAATAATGTTTTGAACAAAAACAGCCAGTTTTTTTTCATTTAGCCAATTAGACACAGACAAAAACACACAAACACACGCACACACATATACACACGCACATGTACAGGCACACGCACACAAATGAGCATTCCATTCCCGACAAGGCTCACCCAAACTGTTACTTTTTGTCGGGAATTCTTCTTATCGTACGAAAAGTTGAGTGGCCGCTGTCCTCTTGGTGCGTATTGGCGGATGTTGTGTTTCATGATGATGATGAAAATGATGATGATGATGCTGATAATAATAATGATGATGATGATGAAGATTAAGATGATGACAATGATGATGATGATATGATGGTGGTATTGAATGTGTACAAAAGGGAAATATTGTTAGGGTTATGCCACTTAAACATTCAGCGATCTTGATAAAAATCAATGCTCAATCAGAAAAGGAGTAATTATGAAACAATTGGCACCGTGTGTGTTGTGTGTGTGTATGTGTATGTGGGTGTGTGTGCGTGTCTGACTGTCTTTGTTCAATGCACTGTGTTATTCCTCACCTAGCAACTTGGCGCAAGTGAGATCTGGCAGTCTAGTAAAGATTGTCTGATATTCAGTGATGCATGCAGAGATTCAGATGAAAATAGTACCTAAATGTACTGGGAGGATAACTCTATCAAGATATATCATGAAACCCATGATTAAATATTCATACTTCAAACAATACAACTTTTAAAAAGTAGGACATTTTTTCTGACTCACTCCGTAGTTCAGTGCACCGCACGGCACTTCCGGGAGCCATCGGTACACCTGCTCATCGGACGGAGCCCGTAAGGTTACCGGCCGGCAATCGGCCGGCACCCTGCCGGCACCCTTACGGGCGCCTTGCATTTCACTCGACCAATTTTCTCCGGGCACCTCCCGGGCGGCGTTATTTTTTTATGCGGCACAGATTGGGGCTTTTTTTTTAAAGGGGTCTTGATTTACAGACTAATAGTGGTCGTGTGCGTACTAGACAGTATAAGTAGTCGAGGTCTGTTTTTAATAGTGTTACATGCAGTGGCGGATCCAGGGGGGGGGGGGGGTTGGGGGGGTTGCAACCCCCCCTTGGGCGGCCCCCCCCCCAAAAAAAAAAAAAGGAAAAAAAAAAAAAAAAGAAAGAAAAAAGAACGCACGCTGGAGAGAAACCCTTTCAAGTGCAAATATTGTGAGAAGATATTCAACTCATCAGGTAACTTAACCAAACACATGATAACTCTGGATATAACTGTGTATTTTAACTGTTACTTGATTTAAAAAGACGTTATCATGCACTGCTTTTTATGGTCTCCATTGTGTTAATAGATGCCAGGAAAACATCACTTACGGGGTTCAAATAAACACCCCAAAAAAAATCGGCTCGCCGCTTCGCGGCTCGTGGACGATGCTCCGCATCGTCATTATTTTGGTCAACTTAGCAAAAAGCTTAGATCCGCCCCTGACATGGGTTCAAATAAACACCCCAAAAAAAATCGGCTCGCCGCTTCGCGGCTCGTGGACGATGCTCCGCATCGTCATTATTTTGGTCAACTTAGCAAAAAGCTAGATCCGCCCCTGACATGTAATCCACTACCGTATGGAAAATCATTACATCTACAATTAAAATGAAATTGGAAATCTGAAGAGGAGGCAGCATGTCCATAAGGAGAACATCACAATAATTAGTCAATAAAACTTAACTAACTTAAACGGAGAGGAATGTTAACTAAACACATAGTTCGCGATGGCTATTCAAACTTCTTCGCAGCGCTAATGCGCTAGCGAACATGACTAGTCTCACGTACGTGCAGACACTATTCAGAAGGGAAGGCACGTACTTCCCATAGGCTCAACACGCGCCATGCCCCAATCTGTGCCGCATAAAAAAATAACGCTCCCGGGCGCCGCAGAATATGTGACCACACATGCCGTAGAAATGAAAATCGGACGGTTCCCGTACGGTCTCTAAATCCACGGGAAGCCGCCGGGTAGGGAAAATCGTACGGTGCCCGGTTTTTATGTGACCTAGGCATTAGCAAAACTATAGTATAAAACTAAACGTGTCCCCCGTCCCCCCGGGTTCGCCGCCCCTGCGGAGTATTGTCACAGGATCAGATTAGGAATGACACTTGAACAGGATTAATGCCAGAACGAAGAAAATTTAGCTCCATGAAAACATATAAGCTTTCACAGTTCATTTCTGTTATAAGGAATTATTTTGTGTCAGCAAATTTATAGATTAAGGTGTGTTTTGTCAAAGGCGAAGGAACCTTTTAGCCAAAAAAATTATCTAAATGTATTGCTGTGGCATGTAATTAAACTCATTGCAAAAGAATTAAATGGTTACCCCCCCCCCTTTGAAAAAAAAGGGATTTAGCAAAAAGCAATGCCCAAAGAGAGTCAGATAAAGACTAAGTGAGAGAGAGAGAGAGAAAGAGAAAGAGGGAGAGCGAAGAGAAAGAGAGAAAGGGAGAGAGGAGGGAAGGGGAAGTGGCTAGACACATTAAAATAGTGATCAAATTAATGACGCCATTTCATTCTTTCCCTTACTTACTGGAGATGGTGGTTTCTTCACATGTCGTTGTGTCTAACATCGTGGTCGTAGGGCTTGTCGTGGGATTGGTCGTCGCTTCCGTAGTCGATAATTCTGTTGACTCTGAAACGTTATAACAAACTGAGCTAAATGATCATGATATAGTTGATAATTCAGGGTTATAACAAATGAAAACACATGTACAAAGCAATGAGATTAGGACCCGGACACCTAAACAGGATTAGAAGGCCAAAACGAGGAAAATTTAGCTCAATGAAAACATAAATGTTAACAGATTATTTCTTTTATAAGGTACAATTTGTGTCAGCATTTGGTTAGATTTAGTGGTATTTTGTGAAAGCCAAAGGGAACTTTGCCAAATAATGTATCTAAAAAAAAACATAACTAATGTAAAAGATTATGCATAACATTATTCCCTTTGAAATTATCTTCCCACCGGCTGCCTCCAGGTGCTCTTAGTCAGGGTACGGGGATAGGATCAAGGGGGGGGGGGGGGGGGTAGAAAAAAATAGATATTGGAAAATAATCTTCCTGTGGGAATCCCAATTCTATCAAAAGTGCCAAAAGATCAAGTACCGTGAGGCATTTTCTTCTCAGTCATCATCATATTCTTCTGATTATTATTGTTGTTAATATACTTCAGTTGCAGTACCGTACCGGCCACCGTTGTGTATACCGTACTGAGGTGCAGTGCAGAATGCATTTACGATGTCTGATAAAAGATACAGCAAACTGCATGTATTTTAAAAAGGAAATTTTGTTTACACCCTGTAAACAAAAAGTATCGTCATGCTCTTTGTCCATTAATTGGCCCCTCCCTCCCCTCGATACGCCTATTACACCTACGTTCATCGCAGTGTCTTCCTTGAAACCCACTTGAGCAGTGACAGTTGTAGCCCAACATAGTCTCCTCACACCGGCCGTTAATACTCAATACTGATTAACAAATTATCATTACACTTTGTTCTAATTGGTGTGAAAAAGGTATATTTTCGGGCTTTTGACAAATGAATATATAAAAGATAAACAAGACTAAAATGCAAATGCGTATCCCTTTCATTGGTATCCGTGCCCCTTCTAAAATGTAATGTTTTGCCTGGTGATTTTTAGTGCCCCTGGTTTACACATAGGTGTATAGTTTAGTTTAGAGTTGCAATTGGCATTTAGATTAATGTTAGAGATAGGGTTAGGATTAGGGTTAGGGTTGGGTATTTTATGATTTCTAGTTACAAGAAAATCGAGCCCTTATAGACTTCCGCCTTTTTATTTAAACAGAACAGATTTATTTTTGGTGAAAGTTTTGATAAAATCGGACAAAAAATGAGATAGTCGAGAATTTTTGAAAGTTTTACGGGCACTTCGAATTCGCTAAATCGGTACTGTTACTGTGACAAAGCGCTGGAAAACTTTTGAAATTGCGTCAACACACAAAATGACTAAAATGTACAAATTTCAAAATGTTTGAGGTGGGAGGACCTTTTTTAAGAGGATGGATGATAGTATGATGTCCGTAATAATCATATTTTAGTAGTGCGGGAGAGTTATCCCTAACTTCGTCACAATCAATTAGTCTTTCATATAAATGTATTGATCTCAAAGTTCAAACATTCATAAATTCTTATTATTAATCCGATTTTTTTCCCTCCAAACTTTCCCATTTTGTTTCTCTTATTTTTCTGCTTTAACCCTTACTGTACTGGGCTATTTTGAGCACCCTCTGACTGGGGGGGGGGGGGGGGGCCTGGGAGCCCCCCCCCCCCCTATGATCTCGGCCGTCGATTGTCCGATGAACACGAAAATTTGCATGTTTGTAAATATTTACGTAAGGAACAAGATGGTATAATTAGTTTTTTCCAAATATGCAAATTTTTGTCGTTAGCCTAATTAATTATGCAAAACGCGCTAATTTTATGCATTTTACAGAAAACGTGTCAAACTCCAATTTTTGAATGTTGAAACTCATTATTCATATGAAACTTCTTTTCTAACACAAAAAAGTTATTTTAATGTAATTAATAATGATAATTTATGCAAATTTTGATGCGATTTGTAATTTTTTTTTTTTTTTTTTTTGATGACATGCGCATACTAATTGTTATGTAACGCCTTACAGGTATATCCGATTTCAACAAAAATGGTATCAAAATGTGCGTAAGACTTGAGGGAGAAAAGTCATGAAACGACAATTCAAAATTCCAAGCGGTTGCGGCGCAATCTCCGAAAATGTCGAGGGGGGGGGCCTCCCAGGCCCCCCCCCCCCCAGTACAGTAAGGGTTAAAAAAAAAATTCATCCAAATTTACTTCTTAGAAAGATTGGATTGCCTTTTAAGAATTTGATCAGTGTATTTTAGATCTTTACGTGAATAAATTTTCGCTAGAAGCCCGAGTAATACAACCTGGCCTTATCTAGATTTTCCTATACCTGCACTCTAATAAAATAATCTGTAGTAAACTCGTCAGCCGTTCCACCGTTATCAAACGAAATACCAACCAATTAATTTATATACCATCAATAATAAATACTCTAATCATCCAGTAGACTGTAATTAATGATCTATCGATTTACTATTAATGGATTACCAGTCAAATCTTCTCGCCCTTTTAAACAACTTTCTAATTAAACGATTGCTGTTAATATTAGGGTGATCACACTGCCTGTGCACACAGTCTGCTCCGCGAACACACACACACACACAACAAGCAGTCAGTTGGTAGAAATAGCAATTTTTGGTAATTTATTTAAAAAAAACTAAACAATATTTTTAAATTTTTATTTCACATATATTTCAAGCATACCTTTAACTACAATTCTGTGTAGTTTCATTGTTATAGGCATGTGGGAAATATGTTAAATTATTTAATTCGAATATTGTCTTTTCAGCCATGTGTGACATGGCCCGCTGATCGCCCATTGACTTGCACTGTTGTTATTCTGCGTGGCGAAAATGCACCTCAATGTATAAAACTCCCCTACAAAAATGCAATATCCTCATGTGTTTCACTCATTGAATCAATTTGTTGTTTACACTCACGGTAGCCACAACTGTACTGGTGTCACCAAACTTGTTTTTACTCTTAATTTCAGTCTCTGTGGAATGTTATGGCCTGTTGAATGGTTTCTCGGAAAAACGTCATAAATCCTCAAATCTGACATCTTTTAAAAAGAAAAATATCCTGTGATTGTACCTGAAAGTCTGCAGATTCTTATCATATGATCAGTTTTTCTGAATAACTTGTGAAACACGTGAGGAAATAGCTGTAACGGTGATCCAAGTAATTTCCATCGCCTTATTTCATTGGCATTGCAAAAATATTTGGAATTTAAGGTTAATATTTGGTGTAAATATGATCTATGAATATATGATTTAAAAAATGCCAAAAAAATGAAGAGTTTGACTTTCCTAACTTGCACAATGAGTGCGCGAATATATAATTAGCTGAAATTACCTAATTTGCATATTTGATGAATATTCATGATTGTTTTTTATTTCAAATAAAATATATTTCCGTACCTGTCTGATATACATAGGTTTCACTGATGTATCATGTTCGGTTTTGATTTGATTACATATGCGCATATTAATTAGGCGGACTTAGTTATTTTCATAACTTTTTCATATCTGCAGATTCGCAAAAATGGCAAAAGTGACTTATTTTGTTGGCTTCTGTTTCCAGAACGGTAATAGATATATGAATTATTTTTTTTGTATTTTTTACCACAAAGATGATATTTTAGTGTCTGATAATTTAATTTATTATTTGTGTCCAAGAAAGTGATGAATCAACTTTGTCGAATTTTGCCATTTTAGCCAATTTGACCATTTCTGGCAGGTTTTTCGGTAATTTTGCGATTTAAAAAAAATGGTATAAAACCACAACGCATTGACCGATTTCAATTCTGTTTTTTGTTTTTTGAAGCTTTCATGAAGCTTGATCATTTGCAATCATCAAATAACATGTGTTTGTTGTACTTATTTTTGGTGTGCTATACCTATTAGTATTTCGGCTGGAACGATTAATTTTCATAATCTAAATAGGTTTACAAAATTGGGACGGCAATTTCACTGCGTAGAGAAATTTTTTTTTTACCCTGACATATCTTCGACATTCGATTGAGTTAAAACAGAAAAATATATGAAACAAAGTTATGGAAAGGAAATATTCATCTTGTCATAATGTGACAATAATTTCGTTACATACACATCTTTTTAAAGATATATTAGTATTATCATTATTATTATTATTTTTGTTGATATTATTACTGTTATGATAATGTGCATTATTATAACTATTACATAATTATTATTGCTACTATTATTACTATTATTATTTTTTTTTTACAAACATTGTTATTATCTTTACTACTATTATCATAATGTTTTCATCATTATTATTACTATTACATATCATCATTATGAGCAGTAGTAGTAATAGTGGTAATAGCAGTAGTAATAGTAGTAGTATTAGTAGTAGTGGCGGTGGTAGTAGTAGTAGTAGTAGTGGTAGTAGTAGAAGTAGTCGTCGTCGCACTAGTAATAGAAATAATAGTGTAGTAGCAGTAGGAGTAGTAGTAATAGTAGTAGTAGTAGTAGTAGTAGGTGTTGTTGTGGTGGTAGTAGTAGTAGTAATAATAGTATATTTATCGATTAAACCAAGAAATGAATTTGACATTTGAGGACAAAAATTAATAAGGAATAAAACCTACCCGGGATTCTGCATATTCTGTGCCCGCCCGGGATCCCTTCTTTACTCTTCCTTCGGTGGCACCCGCCGATGGCAGAAGGGAAAGGAATGAGTTTGGGGATGCTCTGCACCATGGTGCCATCGTGGAGTCGCTTCATCTCACACTTTTGGGGCATGGGCAAAGTGTAATTTAGGCCGAACCCATCTGGACAAGTTGTCTTCGCCATCTTGGACCAATCCGATAGCACAGGCAGAGCTGTGAAGAATATATTAGAACATTAATTGTTAGTTGTCCCGGCCCCCCACTCAGTGTTATTTAGGGTACGCATATGCGTGTTTCCTCCTAAGTCCGGTGTGTAAAGTCAATTTTGTGTATGTACTATTTTTCAGCAACATTCGTGAAATCAGAAAAAAATAGGACGGATATTCTAAGTCAAAATAATACTTACTGAAGGACAAAAAGGTTACGGTACCAAACAGCAACTTCCAAAATACACCTATCTTTGGGTATTTAGCCTGTGTTTAGAAAGACATAATAATATTGTTTAAATCAACAAGAACAAGAACAAGAACAAGAACGACAATATAACAACAACTGAAAAAAAAGATGATGATATTGATACGGGTGATAATGGTAATATATGGTGATAATGATAATGGTGATGATGATGATTATCATGAAGGTATGTATATGCACAATTACCGTTACCATAAATGTATCGCTAACGTAACATAATTGTTGAGACTGTAACACTTGTCATCGGTATGTTATATAGGTTTTCTTGGCCAATTTCGGAGTTTTTCCAGCAAATTTGGTAAAACGTTCATTCAATTCAGCGTAAAAACTATTTTTTGGTGGAGACTGTCATTTGACCTCGGGCAGGGGATTTTACATATCAAACAAGGGGGCAAAGCAGGTTTTTGAGACATGGAATGCTGCAAAAGGTCGGCGGGCGTCAACGTGTTCAGGGAACCTCCCTGCACAATTTCTAAGTGGACTTACCTTACAAATATGCTGCTGGATAAAATGTGGCGGCAATTTTCTAAAATTACGTTAAACTAGTTTGGAGATTTACTTTTTGAAAGAACCTCATTTTACCATGGGTGAGGTGTCATATGAAAAAGAGTTAATTTTCATATAAGATGATAACATAATATATTATAGGTTTACGGATGATTTGCACACAAAAATTGACCCAAAAAAAAGAAGATATTTTAAAACCATTTATTCCAAACATATGAATTGCCCCAAAATATATAATTGTCCAATGGACAAATATGACCACTCTTTACTTGGAAATATCTAAAAACTGTCTATGAATATGTTTAGTATTATATTTATGTGTCAAGTTCATTGCTTTTGTAACGAGACTGTTATTGTGCTCGAAAGTTGATATTTTATGTGAGCTAAAATGGCAATTTTATTGATATAGGCTGTCTACTCCTATAGCAACGGTAACATAATTAAACGAAAATAGAAAATATTGCGAATAGATGCTATCATTGAGGAGATGACTATTTTGATAGGAAGTATGATGTCAGGTAATGCAGTTTCATAATATTTTAATGATATGTCTCTTTTAGTTCCGGTTGCTATACCTGGCAACCAATATATAATGTGCCGTCCCAGAAACCAAAGTAGGCTTGAGGTCAAACTAATAGATAAATTTAGACCTGATTTATTTCAGTTCATTTCCTTTATTTATTCCACGTCAAGATATTTAAAACAAAATTATATAATCTTCGATAAAAAAAAAAATATAATGAGATATCTGCCTATTTCACCTTCATTTTATTGTGGTATCTGGTCATTTATCAGCTGTAAGCAGTTGGGAAGGCAATCTCACTTGAAATTTTCTCATTAATTTTCTTTGTCACCTTTTCACAATTTGCTTGAAGAATCTTTGGTGGGAGGATCATCGTTCCAAGTGACAGACATGATTTGCAGTCTGAAATATGTACAAATTAGCTAGTGATTGGGGCTTTTACCAAACACTTGGTTCGTGGCGAGCTGGAAAACACTCGGGTCACGGCTCGTTGGGCAAATCGGCTTTATAAGGGGGGGGGGGGGAATTGATCGAAGAAGAGTTTAAAATTATCGACACTCTCTATTTTTAGGTGGTCTGTCAACGACAGATCACCTATTGATTTCGTTAGAATTTTCTTTATTTATTCTTTATTTATTTTTATTTCTTCCGTACACTTTTTTGTACACACGTTCACTCGAAATCGACATGGTCAATTTCCTTCAAATTTCTGTCAGTCATCAAGCCCTATGATTTTAAGTCAAATTAACTTTTTCAAGGTCACTAGGTTATCGTGACGTCATCCAGGCGCCATTTTGTAAAAGTCAGGTCAGTATCATATCTCGATAACGAGTCATCAAAAATCAACCATATTTAATATACATCAACTTCAGGTCAAAGTTCAACTAAAAATGTCAACAAATTTTGCGCGCGCACCTCGACGCGCACGTACGCGCGTATCAAAATTTTAAAATGCTCAAATTCGTTCCAAATTAATTTTGCATACGTTTCAGGCCATTTTAAGCATTTTGCAAAAAAACGCGCGCACGGACATGCGCGCGCGTTTTCGCGCGTACTTGCATTTTGCACCGTAGAATCGCCAAATTTTCTCTGTCATCATATTTAGCACATTTTTTCAAGCATTTTGATACCTTGTTCAACTTTTTCTGCCCATTAATAACGGAATGAGCGTCCGTTTAAGATAATTACCGTGCGCGCGAGCTTTTGTAATACATAGCATACATGGGCAAAAACATGCCTGTACAAAATCCATTGTAGCGCTTTAGGATGCAAGGTGACCCCAAGTTTTTTTTCATATTTTGATAGAGTATGAATCGGAGATATGATTTCATGTTTCATTTGACCCTCAATTAACTCATGACGTCATCATAATGGCCTCCGAACTCAAAATTTTAATTTTCATATTATGACGTCAGCAGATTTTTGGAAAATTGATTGTATCTCTGCAAATGTTCATCAATTTTCTTTCAAATTTTGATATGTTCTACCTTAGAATATTCTCTACAAATGCAGTCATCACGATATTTCATTTTGACAAAGGCATCATGGCGTATTTTTGCGATTAAAGGAGGCATGTCAATTTTTCACATTTTGCGTGTATTCTCTATGGGACATGACTTTTTCTCAAAACTGGATTCTACATTCTCGTCTTTCGCGAGCAATATCTCCGTTGTTTTATTTTTGTTAAGGCTGAGCTTTGAGTATGTTGTAGCTGAGACAATAAGCTATCACAAGTGTGCCCTTTATTTTTCGATCAGATGCCGGGATCATGCTCATATTTCACTTACAAAGTGGGATTAGAGAATTCCATTTTCCGTTTACGTGTAATCTCTATGTGAAATGTTTTGGTATATCGGTAACGCACTTGACTTCCGACCTCGAGGTCCCTGGTTCGAGTCCGGGCGTCTCCAACAATTTGTTTTCTTCACTTTTTTTTCTTTTTGACCTTTCACTGTACCATCTCCTTTGAATATTAAAACACGTAGAATCGCAAATAATGTAATAAACAACCATATTTACTTTATTATTACCCTATTATCACTTGATCCATTACTTTTGCGTGTAATCCTTATGGGAGATGACTTTTTCTCAAATCTGGACTCTACATTCTTGTCTTTTGCGAGCAATATCGCCGTTATTTCGGCTTGATTTTTGTTGATTTTTGAGTATGTTGTAGCTGAGACTATATACTATCTCAACGTTCTCTCATTTTGTTCAGTCTGATGTCATCATGGTCTGTTGATGATGATCATCAACATCATCATGATCGTGATGATCATCATCATCGTCATCACCATTACTATCAAGATCATCATCATCATGATCATCATCATGATCATCATTGTTTACATGTCTATATAACTTGAAGGCAGACCACCTTATTCGTCCTCGTGACGAATTAAAATCTAGTTTTGCTTTGCTTTCGCCCTTACATCAATGAATCTTAAGGGTCTATGTATCGTTTATCATTTTAATCTTTCTACAATCCTCTCGTCACACCCCTCGCATTCACCTTTCTTCTTTTCATCTCTTCTATCATCCTTTATTTATGTATATCTTTAACCATCCATTTCTTAAATTTCTTCTGTTATAACTTCTTAATTGTATTTCTGCCCTCTGTCGTAGTTTCTCTGTTTTTATTAATAGTTGTCCTTTCATTCCCTCTTCATTTTTTAAAATCCCATTATGAAATCATTACGATAAACTTGGTTGGTATCCTCTATAATCCTATGTTTTCTTTTGCCATTTTTATTTTATCGTTCTTCTACATCTTTAATTCTTTCACTCCCTTCATTTCCCCTTCATTCCTCTTTTCCTGTGGGCCTACAGTGTAAATTTTTGTTTTTTGTAATTCAACTTCCCCACGTTTATTTTAATTGTTCTGGTGCATTCTACCACATTTTTCCATTAGGCCTTTAATATAATCTGTTTCCGTATTTCTCTCTTTTCCCTTTTCTTCTATAATTTTTTCTTTGTTTCCCACAATTTATCTTCTCTTTCTATATTTCCATCATTCTTTGTAATTTCCATCCTATTAAAGGTAAAGACCAGTATTGGTAACGCCCCAATTTCAAAAAATGAAATGGAAGCTCTTATTACCAATCATGTGAAAGAATATGTTTTGACTAATACATGATGATACAAAAATTGCCGGAAAACCGTCTACTAATTCATATATTTGGTAAATTTGTTTCTCTCATGGTCGTGTGAGAGATATAGGGTAGTCCCATATACATCTTTCTTAGTATAGTGCTTGTAACTTTACGAAGAATGGGCCAAATTTCTTATCATTTTGATGATTCCAGAACCTTGCAGATGCTAGATGCTAGATGATCAACCTTTTCTGATCGATTCCACAACGTTTCTTTCACAATGCAATCGCATGACCATTACTTGTCTTTACCTTTAAGTTTTATTCCTCACTTTATTTTCATATGTCAGTCTTTTGAAAACAATCTTTCTACATTTTATTCCTTCCCTTTATTTCCCTTCTCTATTTTTTATCATGTAATTCTTAAGTTTCTCCACTCTTTTCTTTCTATCTTTATTACTGTTAAATCTGGCCAATGAATTCTTTTAATTAATTTTTTTTTAAAAATCCTTTGTTTTTTTATCCTTCTTTCGGGAGTTCTTAAATTCCTACAATTCATATTCTCACTCTTTCCATTCTTCCTAGTTTCCATCCTATTAATAGGCCGATCATATTCCCTTGTAGTATTACACTTCCACTAAAATCCACTTTATCCACCTAGCATTTTGTCGTTCTTAATGTCAGCCTTAATTCTTTTCTTCTTATTTTTATATTATTTAGAAAAAACAATCGCAACTTCCAACTTCTTCTTTTTTATAGTAAATTTCTCTACGCACCCCCATTGAAAAATGGTTAAAAACAGTCTATAATTTAAGACAAGATTTTCCCAGCGTGTAGGGCTGATTTAAAGAGCCATGCTTTTCAGGGAACATTTTTTATCTGATGTTCTTCTACACTTGCATAATAACAATGATAACGCTCAAAAATTTGTGTTCACCTCTTCCCAGAACTCAACCTTCTCTTTAATGTTATATCATCTTGTATGAAAATTAAGTTTCTTACAGATGACATCTCACACATAGTAAAACCAGGTTCCGTGAAAAAGAAATTTCCAAAATAGTTCAACAATAGTTATACATGGCGGCCAATTTGTTAGCAGCATATTTTCAAGGTAGTCCACCTAAAAATTGTGCAGGGAGGTGCCCTAAACACTTTGACACCGAAAACAATTTTTAAAACATCCCATGTCTAAAATAAAAATTAAAAAATTGGGGTTTGCCCCCTTAGTAATTTATGATTCGATTCATTCCGTCTTGCACTTGCACATGTGCCATGAAAGATTCATTTAAATTCATCGAAGAAACTGAAGTAACTTCAATGAATGATTAGCTGGATGCTCGAAATGAGTTTGAATGTATAAAGTGCAGAATTTTGACGGAAAGTGTGCACGACCCATGAATTTGAATGAGAAATATGTTATGATTAAATCAAACGCGAATTTGAATACACAGATCACGAATTTAAACGTTCTAATAGCAAGACTGGGACAAATTCAATTTCGATTAAATGGATTGGAAAGTTGCGAAATTAGCCGGGAAAACTGTATACCTTTCTCATCTCTTCTGTTCTTTTTATTTTTATTCTCTTCCTTCCTTTTCCTTTTCTATTTTCTTTCTCCTTATTCTTCTTTCTTCTTCTAGGCCTGATGTAAATCAGATATGGACGTTCAACTGAAGAGAGCATGGAATTTGCCCAATAGACCATTTCGTAGTTAGCACATGATAAAATGTGTATCGAAAGTTCACTACGAAGACGACAGTCTAACTCAAGCTTTTGCTTTCTTTGGCTGAAGTCGCATGTACAAATATATTTTTTAAAACTTGAACCACACGGCTATTATTCATCAAGTCAGTCTCCTTTCCAGCAAACAAATATTGATTTCTATAGCATGCTCCTCTGTTTGAGTCATTAATTTTATGATATGTTTAATTTAATTTTTTTTCTATCCTCTTTTTTTGGTACACATTTATTATATTGTATTATTTCGAAATGTATCATGACAAATATATGCTTTATTGCTTATATTGAAACGTACATTAAGTAAAATGGCAATGAAATCAAATCACTCATGGTGGTCATTTCACTATGATTGAAACAAAAGCATAAAATACTTACCATTTTACAGATCAATCTTCAAGGTCCGCATTCCGAAAATGATCAAACAGCACGATGATAATCTGACGTCTTTCTCGGCTAAAAAAGGAACAAATTTGGCGACAAAGAATACAGTTGCTTGAATAGAGAAAGGCGAGAAAGATTAACTGTAAGATTCAAACTGTCAGCTCAGATAAGTATCTACCATCGACCAAGTGTAAATGGTAAATGGTATACGTTTTTCCTTCTCTGCAGCGGGTAAGCTCGCGAGAACGGGCTCGATATCAACAGATACCAACTACCAACTGGTAGATCAAAATTATGATGACGTTGAGTGGATTGAATTATGGGATAGATTTTAGGATAGCTCTACAAGGGATGTAGCTAATAAGGATGATTGTTTGGTTTTGAAAAGGCACCCGTTACCTTAAGCAGCATTATACATTTGGATCGAAATAGGGGATATATTAGCCTCGATAATATTTGTTTGTTTATTTGTTTTTGCTTTTGTTTGAGAAAACGCAAGTTATCTCGATCAGAAATATCAAATTTTTGATTGAATTTAGGGGAACGCGCCCTAAGGGCGCGTTCATGCTTGATTTTTGAAGGTAGAATGAGCGATCTGAAACGCTCATCGTAAACGCTCATCGTGATCGCAGTTCCACGGTGTACTGTTCATGCTTACTTCTCTGGCTCATCCAGGCAATTCTCCTTGTGTGGCCTAATTGGTCTTCCAGCTGGATTCGCAAACCTTCACTGTGCATGCTACGTAGACCCACTAGAGGTCAGTGCGTTGTGAGTTTACGATCGGCGATCGTGATCGCCGTTTTTCGGTGATTCTACAAAAGTAAGCTAAGGCCGCGTTCATGCTTGATTTTGACGGCCAGAATCAGGCATCTGTTACGTGTTTAGTTTAAAACACGCTTGCGTTCATGCTCACTTTTGTAGAATCACCGAAAAACGGCGATCACGAACGCCGATCGTAAACTCACAAAAAGATGCGTTTACAATTGTAAACGCGTTTAAATGGGGTCAACGCACTGACCTCTAGTGGGTCTACGTAGCATGCACAGTGAAGGTCACACAATGCCACACAAGGAGAATTGCCTGGATGAGCCAGAGAAGTAAGCATGAACAGCTACACCGTGGGCTGCGATCACGATGAGCGTTTACGATGAGCGTTTCAGATCGCTCATTCTACCTTCAAAATCAAGCATGAAACGCGCCCTAAGACGCAACCGTGTTTTAAACTAAACGCGTAACAGATGCCTGATTCTGGCCAGAAAAAGTGAAGCATGAACACGCCCTATGATAGGTATTCGCGCCGATGAACTTATTTCGAGGATTTGGACGTACATAATTTTGTTTGTGAAAATACATGTTACGCTAATAACTTGCTAAAAGTGGATAGAAAATTATATGAATCAGCTTCATTGGAATACCTTTCAGCGCCAATGATTTTTAGAGGGTTGGAGTTGTATATTTATTTTGTTTGGGGAAAAACACACGTTACCTTAGAAACATGTTGAGTAGATCGAAATTCTGGGTCAGCATTAATTAATTTTTATAGCATCTACCATTTTTGTTGTAAAAAGTGCCATAGAAACAAGCTGGTTAAATGGAGAAAAATAATGTATTGTTGAAATGCACGTCACGATAGAAACAAGCTGATTAAATTGATAGGTATGATAAAAGAAGAAAAACCCGACCGTTATGTACACAATCAGGGGCGTCGCCAAAGGGGGGGGGGGTGGGGGTGCGACACCCCCCCCCCCCACCTGTCAGGATATTGTCGGTAAAATTGCGCTGCTGTCGGAGAAAATGAGAAATGGGGGAGGAAAATGAGAGGGAAAGGGAAGAAAAGAAAAAAGAAAATGAAAAGAAGGAAAGATAGGAAAGAGAAGAGAAGAAAAAAGGAGAAAATGAGAATGAATTGGGGTTCACTACTCTAAACCAGCTCTGCAATCGTGAAAATGAAAATTCTCTCTTCTTTTCGGGAGTAAGAACCATATTTCATCTTCAGAATTATCATTATGAACCTTAGAAATGACGAACATTCGGAAAGACGAACTTTTGGAATTATGAACTTTTGGAATTAAGAAATCTTTCTGATTAAAGAACCTTCGAATTAAGCAAACCTTCGAAATTACGAACCTTCAAAATTGTGAACCTTCAGAATTATAAATAATTTATTATAATAAAATCAGTTTAGTACGTGAATTGAACGACAAGGTTACATTGAGCCTAACCATACTAATGAGTAATTTGTAACATCATTTTGGTGATCGTATAGTCCCGACCGAATTTTGTCTTCAAAGTAAACAAACAATTACAATGCCCACAAGAAAACTAATGGAAAGAACATTTCTCAGTCTACACCTCACCGAGAATTTTGAGTTTTGAGACATTTAGAGAGCACATTTTGTTTGTGTG
>JAVYIG010016927.1:0-27500 GCA_035222895.1 Strongylocentrotus droebachiensis
CTCATATAAATTGATTTTTGTATATAAATTTTAAAATTGGTGCGAGCCATTTCTAGATCCCTTCCTCTACTTCAATTCCCTTCAAAATTCGTAGGCGTAGTCTCTAGCATTCCTTCAAGGTCACTAAATTCTTCGTTCTCCGGAAACCCTCATGCGTGACCATCCAGGCACCATTTTTTCTGTTTCGGGCCGTTTTGGTGACCTTTCTTTCGCCCTAACTATCTCCACTATCACAGAAGCTACAGACTTCTTACATATTGCTCTGGATAGTCCGAGAGTAGCTCCTTCGTTTGACACGTAGAAACATGGCGTCATTGCATGCACATCGTTGTGACACGATTGCATTTCTAGTCATATTTCCTCTCATTTTACTGTACATTTGGTTAACTTCTACCTAAACACGATTGTTTAGCAGCTTAAAAGGCAATCAGTCTGCTTAAAATGGGGAAGAGTTCCTTTTGTACCCCCCAACGAAATCGAAGTTTCATATCCATTCTTAGCAAAAGAAATTTAGCCCAATTTTTTACTAATTTTTATCATAATCATATATCACATTTTCCACCTGAATTTGGATCACATCCGAAATCGGGAAGCCTCTGTTTAAGGCTTCGATGTCAACGTCGTCGCGCAGTACCGTCTCTACGCTATCGCTTTGCAAATCAAACTGAAGCTATCAGTCCAAAATTATGCAAACTTCTCGTATGGTTTATGGTATCTTGCATGCGCAAAGAAGAAGACTAGCGCCAAATTTGGACCCACTCTCAGATCTCATTAGATATTATTATTAGCCCACTTTACGTCGTATTATCAGCTTTATTCGTCATTAAAATGAATAACCACAAACTTTGGTTTCTTACCGTACAAACGATACTGGATTGAAAGAAAATCCTATTTCTTCGTTTTCGTGACCCACCTCTGGTAACTACCCAATTTTTTGTTTGAGAGGAGATAAAAACTCATAGAATAAGAATTCATAACTCGGCAAAGCCGAAAGTTGCACACAAATTAGTATTCATAATAAATAGAAATTAAGCATATCAACAGCGTCCTCTACGTCAATAAAATAAAAGACATGTAGAAACGTATGGGGACAAGGTAAATGACAACTGCAAATTTGTGATAAATATATGTTTGGTATTAAAGCAAAAATAATAATAATGATGATAAACAACATCAATATTAATAATAATATTTATATTAATAATAATCATTATCATTATTATCATCATTATCATTATCATCATCATTATCATCATCATCATTATCATCATCATCATCATCATCATCATTATCATCATCATTATCATCATCATCATTATCATCATCATCATTCATTATCATCATCATCATCATCATCATTATCATCATCATTATCATCATCATCATCATCATTATCATCATCATTATCATCATCATCATCATTCATTATCATCATCATTATCATCATCATCATTCATTATCATCATCATTATCATCATCATCATCATTCATTATCATCATCATCATCATCATCATCATCATCATCATTCATTGTCATCATCATTATCATCATCATCATCATCATCATTATCATCATCATCATCATTCATTATCATCATCTTTATCATCATCACTATACATCATAATCATCATCATATTCATCATCAAGCTTCATTTTACATCTTGTGTCATCTTTTTTTTCACATTACACCTACTCATGAAGCTTTCACTGACGGTTCACTCGGTCTTTGAACTGCATAGTCATAATGCAATCATATCGCCTGGTAATGAATTCATAATTAAATGAAACAATTCAATAAATTCAAATCATATTCTCATTGTCACATGGAATTTTTGTATTCATTTGTTTACAATTTATACAAGCTACTGTACTATAACATAATTATATTTGGGTTGTACATGACGTCTTGTAATCCTTTTGAGATAATCTAACATATTCAATGGATAATTTTGACTAATGAAACTGACTTCAATAGTTACATCCTAGAAATATCTTGATCTCCACATTTGTTCAACCACCCAAAAATATCCAATCGTTCAAGTTGAAAATGTTATATACTCTAAATTTTCTTTTCTCTCTACTTAAGCGAGATCCATGGGGGGAAATTACTTTTCAGAGTGGAATATTCATGCTTTGAAAAACTCATACCAAGAGCATATTGATTTAAATATATCAATAAAAATGTACATAACAGCACAGTTAATAAGTGAGGATATGAGCTTAAATTGTACAGAAATTATGGTATCTAATGGCGATACCATCCAGGCAACAGATATGACAGATGAGTCTGTAGAAGAAGAAATATCAGAAAATACGAGACAAAGTTCGTAATATTGTTAACTCATGTACACCTTTTGTTTTTAACTATTTCACCTGCGACATTCTTCTCATCTCAGTATGATTTCTTTTATAGATGTTTGGAGTATCCAGATGTTTTTCTTCATTACAATCAAACAACCCCTGCAGTAACAAACGTAGTAAGTTACAGTTGATAACAATATTGCTTGATTGCTTTGCTCACTATAACCTCTATGACATCATTAAGTTTTGTTTTCGGAAAAATCTTAACCCTGCAACATTCGATAGGCAGACAATTTGATAGTGCTCACTTGCTCCTCAGGACTGGCCACATTTTAAGAACTTTTTGATTCATTGATTTTAGTCGGAGTGTTCATATGATCCTGCAAAGGTGGATAAGGATACTGATAGTCGTGTGTACGACCTTCAGCCAAAAAGTACCCAATTTAGGAATCTCAAAACATGGTGAGACAAAGCAAAAAAAAAACATCTTTCCATTTCAGAGGTAAATATATTAATATTCAAATTGGGGGTTCAAGTGACAGTATCCATAATAAAGCATTTATAATGAATTAAATGTAGAAATAATCCCCTTTACACAGAATGGATTTTATGCCACTGAATAAGCAGGAAAAATTGGCCTAAACCAAAGCATACCTAATTATATAGGGTCACATAAAAAATTACTTAATTACTTCATACATTTCAATTAATTAACCATCTGTTCAAAGAAAATACAGATAAATCTGGTGATACTGCTTCACTAGTTTTTCTTAAACTGGGAGATATGGATAAAAAAATTCACCATCAAAAGAAATTATTTTTGAGGAAGATTTCCAGAAATTAGAATATGTGAAACAGTCAAATTAAATTCTTCAATAGGATACATGTACAGTGTATATGTTGTAGAATGTAGATCATCAAATAAACTTAAAATGGTAAATGGCAATACATAATTTTATGTGGTTATGACTGGCAACTTTTGATGTCACAGCTGATTCCCAAACTATTAACCAAAATAATAATTCAGAGATTTTGTAAGAAAAGATGGAATAATTACATACACAGTAATAACCTCCTGCCTTTGTGTAAGATGAAATAGTGAATAAGTATACATGTAAATGTATATATATCCATCGCTTTGTGGTACAGGTATAATAAGTAAGTTTGACACCACAATTATATTTTGATTTTATGGAAGAAATGTTGTTCCTTGAACAAGACATCCATATCAGTTGCAAACGTACACAAATATAAAATGCAGTGTACCAACCCTCTACTATTTGGACACAATGCTTCAACGATTTGCAATATGAATATGATATTCTGATATACTTCTTCTGGTTTGTTATCTCAAATTCATTTGATTGCTGTCTAAAGAAAAATTAAAATCAAATGAGACACAAATATGCACATGAGTTGAATTGCGCTAACAAGATGAATTCTACACGTCTTTATCTTCAGTGTCTGTGTCTTCATCTAAGCATCTTCCATCAACTGGATTTTCACAATCAGTACACTTGCACAGATCGGTGCATGGCACATTATGCTGCCGGCAAGAGCATCTTCCCTTGTTTTTCCCACTTGGGACCTTGCAGTTTGTCTTCTTGCAAGTGCAGTGGGTTAGTTCTAGCAAACTGCTAGGGGCAGGGGGTTGTTCTCCCCAGGCAATATCTATTTCTCCATCTTCCACTTTCATGTCAGGGGTCTGCTCTAGACATAATGTGTGTACTGTGGCCTGATAATTTTGCAGAAATTGCGATAGCATTCAGCATGGTAACCTGGAATGGCACGTTGTCTCCTATGTTTGTAAAAATGAAATAATGATAAAAGATAGATATCATAACAATTAAGAATTTCTGACAGTTTGAAGATAATGCTGCAATTGCCGGGGATACTTGATGTGCATTTCTTTTGATAAGGAGGAAATAGCTTGCTATGCTTGAAAAGCAGTGAAGTTTAAACTCGTTAAGTGGAAAATGGTGACATTCCAAGGTAAGATTATGGGTGGTTTTTCACAATGCCGTTGTTGAGGATGGCTGAGTGCATGTCTAGATTTAATAAATTTCAATTCCTATTTCCAGTTGGTCATGCTAGTCAATGCCAAATAATTACACCCCCTATGCAATGATCGTGAGTAACTCCATTCTCCAGTGAACCTTGATGAATTTACAAAAACAATTTAAGATTAAGACTCAAAAATTGACTTAGCTCAGACCAATTTAATCTGTCTCTAGCTTGATAACCTCTTAATTATGTCCGCCTTAAAAAGAAAACAATAACATACAATTGCGATCGGTATAGACCTCTAGATCTATGCCTTAGTTATGATATATGGCCAGGGCAGGGCCTAGGCTCGTACTCGTACCAAGATCGATTGAACCTTTTTAGACCCCTCCCCAGGACGTCGATCAATTACATACATGTATGTGCCCCCCAAACATCAAACTCTGGCTACGGATCAGACTACAACCCAACCATATTTCAATAAGCGGCCACCGAACAAGAAGCAAATAATATTGGTCTTAGTACTGTGACAGAGGCCATGGCCTCAGGAGAAAATTAACAAGGTAAATTCAGTTTCACTGTTTATACTTAGGTGAAAGTCTACAGACTTAGTTACAGAGCACGCATAACTTTTGAGCAATTTTGGCTGTGAGTGACTAGTGTGAGATTACAATGTTTTATAGTCCGTCGATGTCTTGCTCTTCAGTAGCAGTAGGCGTTTGTACACTGTCCCAGTCATAGCGATCTGCGTTGTGTGCAATCTTACTTTCGATGGTATTTTTCGCTTTTTTCCATAGATTTGCATATTCCTTGAATTTTTTGAAAGACTTCTCCCTAAGAGGAATAACTCTACTATGAGTTGCAACAACGTGCATGCAACAAAATCCTGAAATTGCACCCTCACAATCGTCGGCAGATGCGCTGCTGGTAACATCAACTTCCGACGATGAATACATCGCCATGGTCGCTGTATGCGCCTAAATGAAACGAACCACGTGATTAGTTGATATGCGTGGAATAATCCGATGCCCACATGAAAGAGGAAATGTAATTGGCTTACATTTTCGAGAGTTTGGACTCAAAATTCACGGTTTTTTCATCTTTTCTAAATAATAGTGGGGTTTGAGGAATGCCGAGTTATCTTTCGTGCATCTACACATATTTTTGTATCATACTGTCTCCATAAATATTAGTTACTTTCGATGGGTAACGAAAGTTAAGAATTTTGGCCCATGGCCCATGGTCTAAGAATAGGGACTTTTAGATTGAGTAGACGAGAACACGACGTACGCCGACTGATCATGCGTGTCAACGTACTCAACTGCCCATGTTGTCTACAATTAGAAATATTTTAGATTGCACTCGACGATATACATGCATGCAGGAAGTAACACTATGAATTACATGACAGACAAAGAAAGAGGACAAAATATACAGTTCCTCATTCTACCCTCAACAATAGGCCATTTTCTTAATGTAACCAAATTTAATGCATAGGTCTTTGTGAAGTGCCTCAATACAAATTATTTCATTCACCTGATAGGAATAGTAGTATTTCAATAGTCAGAATGCAACTGCATATATTAAGTGTTGCTAGGTAGGTCAAGCCATAATGTTTGTCCAACGTGGCAACAACTAATGTATGCAGTTAAGATTCTGTCTATTGAAATACTATTATTCTTATCAGGTGAATGAAATAGTTTGTATTGAGGCACTTCACAAAGACCTATGCATTAAATTTGGTTACATTACGAAAATGGCCTATTGGTGTGGTAGAACATCCCTTCACTGCTATTATGTAAAAATGTGTAGAACAGGTGAATATCCATGTGACACTAAGTTTTGTTCTACACATTTTTACATAATAGCAGGGAAGGGATGTTCCTTTGTCTACCTGAGGAACTGTATATTTTATGCGCACGGGGCATATACTAGTACCGTACTAGATTTAGGAAAATAAAGGTTAACGCATTCTCGATCGCCGACTGAGACGACGTGACGCATGCGCAGTGCCTTAAAATGACGTCACACGTTGCAGTCAAAGCTGTAAACGTGCAAATCTAAAAGTCCCTAATAGCGGATTCTGTACAAGAGTTAATTCGACATGATATGGAACAGTTCGGAGCACCCCAATTTGCATATCATTAGCGGCCCGTTCTATTTGAATAACCAACGGACATCTGCGTGAATCCGAACATATGTGTGCTAGAATGTCACATCTTAAAATTCGCGTTGCGCCTTTATTACTGCCAATTTCGCTATGAAACTTTCCATACTAACTAAAATTATTATGAATTTAATGTCAGTGAAATAAATACGAAATTCCATGGAATAAAACTCGAGATATTAATGTGTTTTAAGCTTCACCCCTCGAAAAACACGACGTCTACTTTGTTATGAGCTGACCCTATCAAGCAATGCACGAAGTAGAGACTTGGTATGAATATTCATGAGTGTTGAATCCATACATGGGCGAAGTTTTCGCTTCTCCGCTGTATTTTTTATAGTTATAACGTTCTTTTTCATGGGGCTTCATTTGTAAAAGTTGTAGTCAGCGAACTCGTTGAACACGACGTCATCGATCTCAGCGATGTACTGCGCATGCGTCTTAGGCCCAGTGCAGGCCGCGGCCAGCGAATTTGCGATTCCCAAACCATTCAGCTATGGGAAACATTTTGAGCAACGTGATTGGTTAAAAAAGTTATAAAGACACGCCCACATCGACGCGAGCCATCTCATCATGGCGGTGTGAATGTGTCTGGATAATGGATAACAGTGGGCCTGTATGTGCCTGTAGCTAGCTCGCGTGTGAAGTGCATTGTACCAGGGACTTGTATGTGCAGTCCTGAGTGTTTTGTTGAGCCTAGCCATGCATTGTTTGAACATAGACAATAACACAAGTTACATGTAGATTTAGATGATAGATCTTTTAAGTTAGATACAAGTATGTTCTAATGAAATATAGATATCGATTGGATGATTTTTTTATTTTTTTATTTTTTAGATCTATACCCTAGATCTATACCCTAGATCTATACACCTATGATAACAAACAAAAAATGGAACATTATTTATTGGGGGAGGGGGGGGGGGGGGGGGAGTCTAACTTTGCTAGTCTAGATGTCTATGTATAAATGAGAGCTTGAGTCTGGGGGAAAAGGGGGTTGCAGAGAGCCCCAGCAGTTGTTCTAATAATCAGAGTTCGATGAAAGGATTAGGCATTACAAAATTTCCAGGTCAGAAATCCTCAAACAGATTAAAATGGTAAAACTAGAGAAAGTTTCCAAAATTAAATTATTTCATCTCGACTATACATGTAGATCTAGCCATGAGTATTGTTCAAACAGGATAGACTACAGGATATCACATTTTTGGTGGCTAATTCTTCTTTAAAAAGTGCATTAACAACCCGGCCCCCCCACTCAGTGTTATTTAGGGTACGCATATGCGTGTTCCAACCGACCCCCCCTTTTCAGCAAAAGTCCAGTGTGTAAAGTCAATACGGCTCGACCTTTTTCTTTTGTATACGAGCCTTTTTCAGCATCCCCCCCTTTTCAGCAAAAGTCCGGTGTGTAAAGTCAATACGGCTCGACCTTTTTCTTTTGTTACGAAAAGGACATTTTGGCAACACGCATGCGGTCATTTTGAAACCTGAGTGGGGGGGGGGGCCGGGATTAACAAACTGTCAAATGTAATTGTATTAATGATCTGAGTATAATTCCTTTCATTGCAGGATACTCTCCCTATTGAGTATGAATACCATCTCTGCTCGTTACTGATACACACCTTCAGTAGCAGAATTCTAAGGCATCTGAGTAGTTTGCAGGCACATATACAGAGTCTGAATCGTGAGACTACAGTAGGCCATTTCATGTAGATAGACTTCCCTCAGACATGATATCTTTCGTAAAGTGTCAAATTAGAGTCTGTGCTTGCAGACTAACATTGTGAGTGTTTGTGTGTCTGTGTCAGCTGTGAGCGAGCGCGGGCGGCGAATTTTTTTTCCGTACTCGAGAGGGCAAATACCCCATGTGCGCATGCGCGTGGACTTGTGATTTCTCTGCTACTTCCCATACGAAATGTACATGTATTCGCATCTACTGTGCACGATTCGCGTTCTACGAGTAAACGATGGCATAGTAGTCTTCAAACACAGACTCTGATTTGCCAGTTTGACAAAACAATTACGCATATATCGTGCGTAGCAATAGTACTAGTATTCAAGTCTGAGTAGTTGTATGATTCAGACATTTTAGTGCTTACAGAAATGCATCCCAAATTGAATAGCATGGTATAGTAGTCTGCAAGCACAGACGCTAATCGGACAGTTTGACAACATAGTGTCTTGAGTAGTGCTTTATATTCAAATATGTGTAGTTTTATGATTCAGACCCTACTGGTGCGTGTATTGGAAAGGCATCTCAACTTGCAGAGCGGCATAGTAGTCTGCAAGCACAGACGCTAATCTGACAGTTTGACAAAATAGTGTTATTCAAGTCTGAGTAGTTTTATGATTCAGACCCTACTGGTGCGTGTATTGGAAATGCACCTCAACTTATAGAGTGGCATAGTAGTATGCAAGCACAGACTCTCCTTTGACAGTTTGACAGAATAATATAGGCCTATTGTGTATTGAGTAGTGCTTTTATTCAAGTTTTCGTAGTTTTCTGTGTTGTGCCACTGCTCTCTCACTCTCTCTCTCTCTCTCTCTCTTTCTCTCTCTCTAGCTCTCCCTCCAGTATGCTCGCACTCTCTGTATTACTTTTATTTATAATCATGGTCTGCTGAGAGCCAGAAGGATGTTAACTCTTAACACAACGAATGCCCTTCTGGCTCTGAACAAACGATAGTAGGCCTATATATGATAAACCCACACACCATAAGGTCATTTATTGGCCTCCTCAAAACCGTCATTCTGTAATAATATTTCTAACTTTGGTCTAATAACTCTTTTGTCAGTGCAATCAATGGTCGAATGAATAATAAAATTGTGGACATTTTTTTTTGGGGGGGGGGCGGCGGCGGCGGCGAGGGGTATTTTTCCCCAAATAAGCACTACTATGAAATTTTTTCTTCTTCAGGGTGTTCTTGTGTCCTGCAATCCTAAAGACCATTTAAGTCATTTTTAAGAATATGTTTTACCAGGTAATTTAAACGAATTAAAAAACTTGCCTATGTTTATATTTTACTGCACTGTTGATTCATGTTTGATCATTGTCAAAAACACTCATTTGATGGTAGAGCTCATGTACGATTGTATGCTAATTAATAACTTTTTAATTCAGGCCTACATTTAAAATTAAGTGGTGTGGCGTGTATGGGTGTGTGTGTGTGCTTGTGCTTTAATAAAAGAGATACTTGTAACTTATACTAAATGTTGTTATCAATTTTAACATAATAAATCAATACAAAGGACGGAAACTAGATAAAAATCACAATTTTATTATTCATTCGACCATTGATTGCACTGACAAAAGAGTTATTAGACCAAAGTTAGAAATATTATTACAGAATGACGGTTTTGAGGAGGCCAATAAATGACCTTATGGTGTGTGGGTTTATCATATATAGGCCTACTATCGTTTGTTCAGAGCCAGAAGGGCATTCGTTGTGTTAAGAGTTAACATCCTTCTGGCTCTCAGCAGACCATGATTATAAATAAAAGTAATACAGAGAGTGCGAGCATACTGGAGGGAGAGCTAGAGAGAGAGAAAGAGAGAGAGAGAGAGAGAGAGTGAGAGAGCAGTGGCACAACACAGAAAACTACGAAAACTTGAATAAAAGCACTACTCAATACACAATAGGCCTATATTATTCTGTCAAACTGTCAAAGGAGAGTCTGTGCTTGCATACTACTATGCCACTCTATAAGTTGAGGTGCATTTCCAATACACGCACCAGTAGGGTCTGAATCATAAAACTACTCAGACTTGAATAACACTATTTTGTCAAACTGTCAGATTAGCGTCTGTGCTTGCAGACTACTATGCCGCTCTGCAAGTTGAGATGCCTTTCCAATACACGCACCAGTAGGGTCTGAATCATAAAACTACACATATTTGAATATAAAGCACTACTCAAGACACTATGTTGTCAAACTGTCCGATTAGCGTCTGTGCTTGCAGACTACTATACCATGCTATTCAATTTGGGATGCATTTCTGTAAGCACTAAAATGTCTGAATCATACAACTACTCAGACTTGAATACTAGTACTATTGCTACGCACGATATATGCGTAATTGTTTTGTCAAACTGGCAAATCAGAGTCTGTGTTTGAAGACTACTATGCCATCGTTTACTCGTAGAACGCGAATCGTGCACAGTAGATGCGAATACATGTACATTTCGTATGGGAAGTAGCAGAGAAATCACAAGTCCACGCGCATGCGCACATGGGGTATTTGCCCTCTCGAGTACGGAAAAAAAATTCGCCGGCATGCAGTAAATGATGTAATATTTATTTCTTCTCTCGACCAATCACGTTGCTCATAAAGTCTCCCATAGCTGAATGGTTTGGGAATCGCAAATTCGCCCGCGGCCAGATCGAAACAGCTGAGCCATTAGCGTGCACGTGTGTAGTCGGCTGGAAAGACATGTATAGCCAACGACGCACAAGCGAGGTTCAGACATGACACACATTTGAATGTATGGGACTGGTCAAACAATTTTGCGACAACGAAGGATTGAATTTGTTCGATGAGATTCGGACATTGGGGTATGTTTTTCTCTGAGTCGACCCTATCTAGCAACTATAGAAAGAGATATTTCAGAAGGATTGAGATTATTAAATTTTCTTTCTCGCTCTAAAAGAAATGGTGAATTTTACGGTGATTTTGTATCTCATTTTTTTCGTTTTTGTTCGTCAAAACTATCCCTTAAATTTCACATTTTCGGTCATCAATAACTCTATTTATACACATGAGTGTCTTGCAAATTTATTAAATACTCGATTTAGTAGCTTTGATTGGTGATATTCATCACATTAATGAAGAATTTGTCTTCGAAATTTGTTTACTTTTTTTCGCATCGATCGGTTTGATTTTATGCAAATGATGTTGGGGTCCAGACAACTCGCCACAAAGACAACCCGCCCCAAGACAACCCGCCACAATACCCTGGACATCCCGCCACAATACCCTGGACAACCCGCCACAATACCCTGGACAACTCGCCACAGCCTTTTCGGACAACTCGCCACACTTTTTCCCATCATGATTTCTAGATCTAAAATGAAATGAAATTGTCATTTTTCATGATTTTCGTGCCTTTATAAACACAGTCATTATAAAGAATAAAGTTGATTTCCCTTGTAACAATAATATACTTTTTATCTAGAGGTCTATAACAGCTGCATCATGTCTTCTCACCCCTATAATAAAAAATACACACACGCTTTCCCATCCTCTCACAATAAATTTCCAGGATACATATGCGCGTATCGCTATTATAAAATCCTCCATTGATGAATATAGGGGCATGCGGAATGTTTAGGAAATTTTAATTCCAGTTCACTTTCCTTTTCTTTGAATGGAATATCATTTTAATTTGATTCAATTTAGGTTTTATTATTTTTGTATGTTCTTTTTGGTTACTAAATAGTAATCAATTATACTGCTTTATTGCTAATTTTTTTTTTTTTTTTTTTTTTTTTTTGGGGGGGGGGGGAGTGGAAATTTGTTTTGACCCCCACCCCCCCACACACACACACTTTTTCGTTGGGAGGAGGGCGAGTCCCCTGCCCCCACTTCTGGCGCCTATGATTGCAAGAATGGCTGGATTTCTGAAAAAGGGGCATCTAGTTTTGGTAAATAATTGTTTAGTCAGAATATGGTGCGCTTAGAGACACCAGTATTAAGCGCCTTATAAATATTGTGTATTATTATTATTATTACAAAGGGACACATCAACAATAATAAAAACCATTTTTAGATATTTGTATAAAGGCCTACGCCTTCGTCAAGATTGTGAATACATTACCACGAATGACATCAATGTTTGTTTATTTCTTTACGTGAAACAACATATTGTTTAAGCAACGTACTTCGCAATTTGGTGTGATGGACTGAATATCGATTTTCGAGCAAGCGAGCTAAAAGTATAAGGTCCCATTTGAAAAATTACATGATGAATATTAAAGACAATCTAATGAAGAAAGACTGAAAAGTTCTTTTATGTAATTATGAGTAACATTATAATTAAAACATCTGAGAAAGAAAAGTAGGCACTTATCAGAAGGGAAAAGGACATGTACAAAATGATAAGGGGGCACTTTAGGGGAACCTGACAAAGTGGAGGCACAGTGCCCCCCCCCCCCCCCCCCCCAACCAAGAATGCCGCCTCTGACTGGGGGCAAAAGTGCGAAACTAACCCAGAAAATCTAGAAATAAACCACATTTCAATTTTATTTCGCGGGTCAACTGCCCATCCCCCCCCCCCCCCCCTTATCAGTACGCCAGTGCTTCCAGTATCCTACCATTAAAAAAATTCTGGGACAGAAAAATGCAGCTGTTATAGACCTCCAGATCAAAAGTATATTATTGTTACAAGTGAAATCAACTTTATTCTTTGTAATGACTGTGTTTATAAAAGCACGAAAATCATGAAAAATGACAATTTCATTTCAATATATATTATTGTTACAAGGGAAATCAACTTTATTCTTTGTAATGACTGTGTTTATAAAAGCATGAAAAATGACAATTTCATTTCAATATATATTATTGTTACAATTAGGGAAATCAACTTTATTCTTTATTCTTTGTAATGACTGTGTTTATAAAAGCACGAAAATCATGAAAATCATGAAAAATGACAATTTCATTTCATTTTAGATCTAGACATCATGATGGGAAAAAGTGTGGCGAGTTGTCCAGGGTATTGTGGCGGGTTGTCCAGGGTATTGTGGCGGGATGTCCAGGGTATTGTGGCGGGTTGTCTTGGGGCGGGTTGTCTTTGTGGCGAGTTTTCTGGGATTCTTACTGGACGAGAGTCGGTGCCTGCCATAGAGATATATACTACTAAGTATATATCTCTATGGTGCCTGCGCTGTGATCACACGGCGAAGGTGAAAATCTACTCTCGTACGTACTAGAATTATGTCCCGGCATGCTTTGCGATGAAACAGATTTCCCGCGGTATGCACATCGCACATACTAACGAGGGTTCAAGAAATCCATTCTTTAAACCTACCGCGGGCTTTCTACTCATGCTGAGTATCGCCGAGATTTTGTTGGTGAAGCGAAGTGCAATAAAGGTGCTGTTTTTTCTACTGCGATAGCCTACATGTACATTTTATGTATTTTTATTCACACCATGTTATTGGTTCCATATTCACAGTTTTGTTACAATTGAACATGCTGTAGACCCTATGTTCGTAAATCGTACGTTGTCGCGGCTCACGACTGGTTGTTTGCTCCCCCATGGTCCCATGCGCAGATGCGTGTGTTTTTGTTTATTCCTGCGAAGCGAGGCAATATGACAATGATCTGCGAATTTGCCAGCTAACATGCAACATAACATTTATATCATCACAAAATTGTGTGACTCGTGAAGAAAAGTTGACACCTAAATGAAAAGTTATGTTGATCATGATATTTGAGTTGAAAATTTGAGACAAAGTCATGGGTATTTCGTGCATTGTCCGACGTCAATCTAGACGGCTTTGTTTTAAACAACGCCCTTGTCGTGCGGCGTCTTATTTTTTTGGTACCACAGGCGCAGGCGCAGGCACAGGCACAGGCACAGGCACTGCGAGCCCAGATTCCAGTATGAACCCCTTTATACATAACAAGCTACGAAAGCTTGCAAAGAGGTCACAAACTATTAGACTTTGATTAGTTATTGCTGTGCATCACTATTTATAGAGGCAAACAATAACTAAACTGAGATTCGAACCCTCAAGTCAAATCCAACTTGGGTTTTATTAGTATTTGCGGTAAAGACTAAAGTATAGGTCTAGCTATGCTGGCTTTACCGGTTGAGCTAAAGTAATGATGGGTTGATGAAAGATTTATTTGTATAATTACACTCAGCCTATTAACAGCCCTACCGGATTCCATGTGTGCATGCGTCGGTTTCCTTCAATCTGGGCTCGCTGTGGTACGAAAAAATGAGACGCGGCCAGGAGGGATTAGACCTCCCTGCATGGTCAGTGACAGGTGGAATATCTCAATTAACAAACAAAAAAGGGGACTAATGGTCACCGCACCAATTAGGCATTGCTAGCTATATAGAGGGCGCAAGTAATGATGTTATTCTCCGTCTTAATCATGTAGAACTCTTGGGGAGTTTTATTTGATTCTACAATGTCCAAGTCCGTTCAGATCCCGGCTGTCTGTAAATCTGTCAGGTATCAACTACATGTACATAATTTAGGCACTATTCGCAAGTATTTAACCCCCTCGGCCACAGTACAAATAGTTCATACCCTCATATCGTCTCGACTTGATTTTGGTAATGCACTTTTGTCCCAGCTGCCACAATCTCAACTTTCACGGTTACAAAAATTACAAAATTCAGCAGCCCGTATTGTTACCCTTACCAGACGTACTTCTCACATTACTCCTGTTTTGTCTTCACTACATTGGTTACCTGTTGAATTCTGTATTTAAATTATTATTGCTTGTTTTTCACTGTATACATGGATCTGCCCCAGAGTACAATATTAATTTGTTGATGCCTTATAATCCTCCATGACGCTAAATCTGATGATGATGATGATGAACAGCATTTGTATGGCGCCATATATCTGTTTTAAAAAAAAAGTAATCTTCTCCATTCTGAACTAAATCTAAGTCTTAACTTTCTACGTAGGAAGTAACGTACTACGTAGCTACGTTGATCGAATTCCAACTCAAAGTACAACTACAAGTAAATGGGATGATTATCGATTATTAGTAATTATAATGTAGACTGTAGTGTATGTCTTTTCAAATGGCATTTTCATTGTACATACATGTACTGTATGTATTAATCTGCAGTAGAATGATAAGATTCTATTATCCAATAGGCAATACTTTTAAAGCACATGATATTAAAGTAGAGGTGGGTGGAGGCATGGGCAATCTCCCCCACGATTCATGAACAGATGAACCAATTGCTACTTTGTGAGGTTTGTCAGAAATGGATAAACCGTTAAGATATCATTCTTCATTTTCATGCGAGTAAATATTTCTTATTGTAAAAAATGTGGTTTTCACTCACTCATGCAAAAATGTTATTAGATTTCAAGTCTGTTGTACTTCTACCCTTAGCAAGTCCTTGTGAATTTGATTAATAATTAATGAATAATATAAAGAAATGGATACATGTAAATCAATTAATATATTTGATTTAAATATATTATATATTTGCATGAGTGAGTGAAAACCAAATTCTTTGCAACATCTCTTTTATTGATTGTTTACATGCAAAAGGAAAGGATATAATAATAGCTGTGTAGCTTAAGGAGAAGGTCGAGTTCTGGGAAGAGTACAATAATTTATGAGCGTTGTTGTCAATATGCAAGTGTGGAAGAACATGATAAAAATCTTTTCTGATCAATTCCACAACGTCTCTTTCACAATGCAATCGCATGAACAGAACTCAACTTTATCTTTAAGCTTTATTAATCAAAATTCCCCATTGCCGTCCTCCTTTTTGGGAAAAGGTTGAACAAAATGTATGTATATCATAATTTTTTGAAAAATTAATCTATTCAACCTGCAGTTAAAATACTGTTGTACTTGTGGGGTCCTCAGAGATGCCAACCCTCCTGATTTCGCCGGGAGGCTCCCAGAAAATCACCTTGCAGAATGATAGTCTATTTAAAAAAAAAATATTTGCTTGAATGTCTGTCTCCTGAACCATCACAAAAGTTAAAAGAAGGCACACGGGACCAACAATATTGACCTCTTGGATTCAGCCGTCTACCTTTAACAGTCTTTTACACTCATTTCTGCAGGGACAGTTGAACGACGAAGATGACCACCCTACCGGTATATCCAGTACATATGCTGTGTATTCTGTATCTGCTAACTTCATCTATAAAGGGTATGTACATTGTGTAATTTATAGCAGATATAGAAGTTATGATTTTCTGGCGATAAATGTCGGTGCTTTCTACACTTTTGATGGCACATTGACTTTGAACTCTCTTCATGACCACTCCATGTTCAGTGAACCTTTGCCAATAAAACTATTACCGTAACTTTGGGAAGGTTTTGTGTGTTTATCACGAGATGAATAATATCGAATGATCAAATCAGTACCTGTGTAGGTCATAATATTAAAAAGTTGTGATAATATCAAAAGTGATTTTTTTTTCAATATTTTTGTATAAACGGTTAATCAGTAAGTTTATGCCCTTCCTACTTACAGCCGATAGAGAAACTGCAGCGATCACATTGAAATAATATCAAATCAGTTTCGTGTTAAACTCGAGTGGATCATAATCGTATAGTCGTGATATAATAATAGTTCGTTTTTCATTTATATTGGACTCTTTGATAATTACAGCTGAAGGAGAGACCATACTGAATCTGATCGCATTAAAATGTGGTGATATCGAGAATTTGACATCTCCAAATTATCCCGACTACTACAACAACAATTTAGATGTTCACTGGGATGTACAAGCAGACGACCTCGCTCAAAGAATCCTCGTCACATTTCATGATTTTCACACCGAAAATCATGATACTCTATATATAACAGAAGAGAACTATCCATCTGCTAGAGCAAAGTACAGTGGAAGCGAAGGGAAAACACCTTATCTTTCTCTCGGGAGCCATCTTAAGATCATTTTCCGCCCTGATGAGTCTGAGTCTGGAACAGGATTTCTTCTGTCCCTCTCCTGTTTGACGCAAACAGGTAAGCGCTCTTTAGTAAAAAAAAAATCAACAAACAGACAGGCCAAGGTGAAATAAAAAGAAATTCAGGAAAGGAATTAAATACAGATTATGAATAGTAATATCACTAATTTGAAGAAATGTAAATAATACTAACAATAACGAATTAACCAATACCGAAACCACAAAACTCCATTTTCATGTGAAGAAATCTGATTCCTCTAGTGTAACTCTTAACTGTGTGAGATAGGAAGTAGCTCTTAAAAAAAACGTTAGCAAAATAAACGTGTAATAAACTTGGTATGATGACGCTTATTCTCTTATAATGGTTTTCTTGGTTTCACCAGAAAACAACACTGATACTCATAAAGCATATGGAGGTTCAGAGCATATCAGAGTCCTGACCCGACCCGTATGCAGAAGCGCCTGGCATATGGATGTCGCAGATACTATATGTAGAGAGGCAGGGTTTCCCGGAGCCTACAAAACTGCTTGGAGTAACACTACTTTGGAATCAAATGGAACAAGTTATCAATGCAATACATGTGAGTATGGACACCATGGTAATAGCGAAACATGCATGTGTGCGCAAGTTATCTATATTGTGTGCTTAGAAATAAATATTGACAGTAATAATAATATTTTGTTTTTATATGTACTTATTAATGAGATCTCAAAGCGCTTTACAGATATATTATTATCTCGATCATCGGGAGACACTCACAATGCTGAGAAAACTACATTAATTTTCGCATCCTACCGGGTACTCATTTAACACTTGGGTGGGGAGTGGCAAATGAAGATCAATGTCTTGCCAAAGGACTCTAGTATCCGGCTGGGATATGAACCCTGTACCTTGTGATCTGCAGTCGGGTGACTCATCCTCTAGACCACTACACCTCTACAGACCACAACACCTCTAATGCCTGTTCATATAAATGAAATTCTTGATTTTACAAACTCTATGTCTACCGGTAGTTTTATACATCCACTAGTGGAACCCGTGGAAATCAACGGGCACTGAAAATGTGTTGAGATAAGGATGAGTTTGACTGCCAGTGGCGGATCCAGGGTTGGGGCATGGGCCCTCACCCCTGGCAAAAAAACAAAGATGGTAACCACAATTTTACCTTTAAAAAAAAAGAAGACAGGCCCCCACCCTTTTTTGTTGTTGCTCAAGTGGGGGGGGGGGGGGGTCTAGGCTCAGCCCTGGCACTCTGACTACACATTCCCCCAAGGGCCGTGTTACGGGGAGCAGCGGGGAAAAAACTGAAGGCGTCCAAAGGCCCAAAATACTCGCGGTATAATTATATAGATACTTTTCAAAACTTTCTTTGGAACAAATTATTCTGATATATTATAGCCAAGATTATATCATTTTTGGAATATTGGCTGTTGTATAAACATAATGAAGACTTCATATTATTTGACAACATTCAGCACCTGTATGCAAAAAAAAATTCTTATGTTCACAGTCACTCATCGCCTTCAAGATTGCGAGAACTCTAAATCCAATTGTACAGATGCCTACAAATTGGTGGTGATAAATTGTAATGGTAAGCATACATACATAAAGAATTTAACGATGAACAATATTGATATTCTCCCAAATGTAATTGCAGCTGCTATCACTGTGACAACCATAATTGAACCACACCAAAGGTTTTCAATGAAACTGCAATCCAGTTTTGTATACATGTAATTATATTTTACAGGTTGAAATTTAATATATGATCAATTATACATGCAGCCTATCCCAAGAATACTCACCTGATCCATGTTATACACAGTGTGTGCTTCTTTGTTGAACAAAATAAAAAAATAAAGGATCTTAACTACATATTCACTAATGATCAACAAGTGTTCCTTTGGATGTGCGCAGAAGACATTGGACTGAGAGTCCAGAAATCTTACAAAGAAGATATAAAAAAACCAATTCATTAGCCCGAAACAGTCTGACAAACTGAAATTATAATTAAAGACCTTGTGCAACTATGAAACTACGATTGTAATTTTGCGATTGTTGGAATAATTTGTGATTGATGGATCATTCGCACCTCTTTACAAATAAGGGCCAATTAATTAATGTTACACAAAATTGATGCAGTCAGCAGTAAAGGAAAATGAATCTTTTTCTGGAGATAAACAACTTGATGTAACTCTTTAATGTTATAGGCTATCTCAGAATATTGTATTGTTTTCATGTATGTATTCATGTCTATTTGAAAAAAAAAAGTTTTGAGTCATCTTGGATGCTTCGACCTGGCGGAATACACCCATCTGCTGTCAAGAAGTGTTAATGAGAGCAGGGATCCATGTCTTACCCACTGCAAGGCCCTCTCTACCACTCCACAGTATGCTGTACATCAAAAAAGAACCCACTGCTCGTGTATCAATCAAACTGCATTGGATGTTACCATACTTACTCAAAATCGTGATCGCTGTAGAACAAACATAAAAGACCCAACGGGACACTGGGCTACTCTCTTCAACGGTAATTAAACTTTGAAAGCGTTTGTAGCAATCATAAAACTGTTTAAATACCCACTGTTTTATTGTAATGGCTTTAAGCTTTTATATATATAATTTGGGCAAGTGGGGTTATCCCTAAATCTAAAAGAATAACTTTACAAAATGGGGAGCATGGGGCGAATGTTCTGCCTCGAATATCTTGATGTTTCTCATATTTTGTTTCTGATTAGTGTTATTTTACCTATGACCACAACGCATGCTGACACATGCTGCGTATGTGCCCTCTGTCTACAGGGCTTGGCCAAAAGCAACTACTTGCGATTTTTTGGTGATAGCGGAAAGTCAGTATTAATTCTGACTGATGGTGTTATATCACTGAGAACCCAACTGACCCTAATCCAGTTTTGAAGCACACTCGGACCACGTTTGACTTTGCCTAGAGATTTGTGTTAAATGCAGATTAATGTCTTGCCAAAGGGACACTAGGAACGTGTCAGGGCTCGAAACCTCTCATGTCAAGTATTCAAATCACTTGACCTTAAATGCGTTTGGGGTTATTGAATTCAAGTGCATTTTTTTCCCCTTTGGGTCCATATTTCACAGTCTCGTTTGGATTCTGCACCGAGCTGCCTGAGCCAGCGAATGGATCTTGGAGTAATCCATCAAATGGATTCATGTACGGCACAACTATCACCGCCAAGTGTAATGACAGCTACGAGTTGGTGGATGGAGACGGGAAGATGAGATGTGACAAGGCAACAACCTCTACAACTCAAGACTTTGTATGGCATGGAACCATGCCATCCTGTCGGAAAAGAGATATTGGTAATTATAACTAGATGTTACGTAATGACGTTTAACAAACATGTTATGTTGTTATAATACTTTACATGTACTCTGGTGCCCATATAATTGTAATGATTTTTTCTTACGTTTATTCGTAAAATGACTTTGATAGTATCGTTTATTCTTGAAAAAAAATTATCAGAATTTATGTGATCAATCAATTCAAATTGCTTTTAGTAATCAGTTGTTTATACGAGATTTGTGATATATTTTCCCAATATTTCATTCTCTCTCTCTTTCTCTCATTGTTTTCCCTTCCACGCACCCCTTCACTATCTCTCTCTTTCTCTTTCTCTCTTTATATCTTTCTCCCCTACATACAGAAATCCATGTAGGTCCAGCTGACGACGAGTCGTCCGGATCTGGTAAGATTCTGAAGTCAAAATGGCAACTTATGATTTTATCTTTCTTCTTTATAATCATACACTTTATAATCGTATATAAAGTTGTGAGTGTTCCGGAAAGGATTCCTTATAAAACCATTATCAAGATATTTGCAAAGAGAATTTCAAGAACCTCATAGCTAACTAATCATGCTAATTAAGTTGGCTCGCGATCTTCATGATACTACATGTATTTCACAAGAAAGTAATATACCCTGCGTTGTTAGCAACATCTCTTTCATGGTTAAATCATCGTATAGAACAGTCACCAATTAAGTTTACATTTATCTCTTGGAGATTATGTACCGATGAAGGACTAATAAATATTGCTGATATTTTGGGCGTAGTTGATGCATATTTGATGTATGATTGAAGAGATGCATGATCCAGGCCATTCGGTCGATTTAAATTTCTATAGACGATATTTTTTTCTGTTCGATATTAATTTTTGAAATTGTTTCCTAAAAAATATTCCCTTTCTTGTTGATTCATTGGCAGTATAAGCTTACCATACAACAATTTTGTATGGAATAGTGCTTATAACTAGTATTTTAATTATTTACGTTATGACCCATGTAAATTGATTAGAGTTGACTCGCGCGCGATCTTCATGATAATATTTGATGTATGATTCAGGAAATACTTCAACCAGGCAAATTAATAAAAAATTGCATTTTAAATCTGTTCGATAAATAATCTTGAAATAGTTAGACAAATATGTCCTTCCTCGTTGATTCATTTCTGTTAAAGAATAAATTGGCAGTGTTAGCCTACCCTACGCAATTTTTGTAAGGAATACAGTTGCTTACAACTAGTATTTTAGTTCATTTACGTTATGACCCTTGGAAAAAAGATTAGAGCAAATGGATTGTGTGGCATATACGTGTATTTAATGTGTAACTACCCAACGTACGAAGATGGGCTTCATGCAGGCCCTGTGTTTGAGTGAAATACTCAAGAGTTAATTAACTTTACTTGAAAGTTTTTTTTAAAGTTTTTGTGTATGCTAAGTCACATATTGTTGTTTTTCTTTAATCATGCTATTATTGATTGGATATAAGGTTAATGTGTAATTGATCATATGCAAGTTGAGCGAAAAAACATGCCTATGCAACTTTCAGTCAGATTCATCACTTTTTGAAGAGTTTTCTTTCAAAATCTGGTTAAAAAACATGGGTACACTTTGTACAAGCTGACTTAGTAAAATGATGTGGGTATGATAAGTTTGTATTTGTGCTAGCTAACTGTATTTATTACTTGTGTCACTTATTGGTCAAGAAGAAAAAAACCAAAACATTTCTTGGATTTATACAAGTCTATGCACCATTTTTTATGACATTGCCAGCTGTATTTCGTTCCTGAATTATTTTCATGCAAAATAAAGGCAACATAACAAGTAACATTTTCCTGTTTTAAACATGGCTTTTTACAAATTTTGATTTTAGTAACATCGACAACAGCATCTCTTCAACCCGCGACAAAAAGTAAGCATCTTTATCACAATCGCCTAACGGGTTATTTAGGACACTATCCTTTTTCTTTCTCTTTTTTTCTCTTTCTCTTTCTCTCATTCTATTTGTCTCTTCGGGTTTTCAAACACACATTTTGATATCATCATACCTATAATAATAATAATAATAATCTTTTAAAGTCCACTCCAAATTTTATTAAGTTAAATCGAAAATGGAAATTCTTTTTGCCCAATTGATCGTGAGCCCGGTAGCTACTGAGCAGCGCCAGATCGACGTTGCTCTATTCCTTATTGTTGAACGCCAAACAAGGTAGCAGCAACTCCAGTCTTTTAACGTCTTTTGGTATGACGCGGCCGGGGTTCGAACCCACGACTTCCCGGTTGTGAGGCGGAGGCTCTACTGACTGAGCCAACACACCGGTCATATAGTGGTGGATCCAGGGATAACGCCCCCTCCCAACACCATATTTGATTTTCTAAAGGATATTTCACTTTGATATCAATGAGCCAAACTTAAAGAGAATTATAATCAAACCTATTTCCTACCGTAACAACACATGCAACCACAGAATGAAAATAAAATGGTTTTTCGATTTAACGGAACACTTATTGACGCTGATATATTTACAGAAACGATTGGCAATGCAACTCTCGGGATTACGTTAGGCGTTTTCATCATCATCATCATCGTCTTCGTCTGCTTCATTGTTTGGATAAAACGGCGAAAACAAAAAAAAGGAGAAAGTCTGTGGTAGGTAATCCTTGATAGAATCTGCTGAGAAGATGTAATATAAATATACATGTATAAAACCTATACTTAGCTTTACGCTTCATTGTGAGGAGATTTCGTACCTAAAATTTCGAATTTCTGTTAATTGTGAGAAATCTATGCTCTTTAAATTTAGAAAAGAACACAAACAATAGAAATATCAAGACGATATGATGTCTCACTGTTCAATGCACCTAATCAATATACTTATACTGAACACTTAGAGTTATCTTTAGGTCCGGGAAAAACATCCCCAGAAATAGCACTGTGAGCTAACCGGCTAAATATATGCACAAAAAATGCATAAAAAGAGTGCATGCAGTTATGGAGAGTTGATGTAACCAGAAATATAAGTATTCTTGAGCAGAAGATCATAATAATAAAATTAGGGGGGTGGACTCCATACCTCAAATACCTATTCTATATAGTGTGTAGCTGTTCCCGGCTTCTTTATTTTTTTGCTTGAAAGTAAGAAATGAATTCAAAGTAACGTTTAACACCGTGCGGTTGATAATGCTTTTTTACATTGAATTTCTCACGCATTTAATATGCACGTTGGCTTGATGTTATGACTTCACAAAAGGCGATTCTGTTTAATGCATCACCTTGCTTCTTATTCCATTACACACACCCAGCTCTGATATATTTAGCTTATTGCCGGTTCGTGACATTCAACATCAGGACTATGGAAGAATTCGTTTTATTCGGGGCAAGTATTTTTTTAGCACTAGAAAAACTGTACTTTCACCCGCAATGCTGCACCATCAGCAGTAACAAGGTTTCAGCAGACAGCCTAGAGTTAAATGCCGTGGTTCGTTGCAATATGAATATTGCATGTAATGATTCAACCTTTCAATTTTGTTTTCAGTGGACATAATTCATTATTAATTAATTAAAGACCATCCGCAACAGGATGTAATTTTATCTTCGTATGATACACCAAAGTACATAAATTAGAACTCAATCGACTGTATGAACTGTTGGTTCATAAAAGCATATGCAGAATGGCTTTAGTAGATCAGCCACTGTAATTCTATATCACATAAACGTAGTGTTTAGTTTTGCTGACAGAATGAAAATATGCTCACCCACTTAAAATCACCATATAATATTTATCGTTTAACTTCAAACAAGAGCTGAAAAAAATAGAAGACCTGATACGTAAATAACAAATTCTTCAAATGATTTCTTTATTCAAAAAGACCCAGACGTTATAATCAATATTTCTGGACATTGTACCTTAAAATAAATGTACATGTTTATCATCATTGAGGAATGAAAATCTAATTTTTATCATAGGTGTTTACGCCGGTACCAAATCAACGTCCACGGTGAGTCGGAAGGAAGATCCAGAAGAACAAGTACCCGCTCTCCAGAAGATACGTCAAGATTCCACTCCCCGTTCGGAATCTATCGTTTAAGCGCAGTCGTTGAAAACGAATATATACCCAGTATAGGTATAGTAACATTGGATCTGTCAGAATATCCTACGAGCATAAACAATCTGATTAGATCAGAAGTATCTAGACAAGACCATTCTCTTTCTACGATTTCCACAAGTTTCCGACCTACTGAAAATTCTACCAACGACATCCTAATTATTAATCCTCTTCATACAGCTTCCAATGTCGAAGAAAACGAGAACAACTTAACGAATGATCAGACTATCTCCGATTTGGCAATCTACTCTGCACAAACCCTTTCATCAGCGCAAGTTAGTCCAAGATCAAGGACTCTTGGGGCATACGTACCTTCGGTGTGTCCTTTGACCCTTCGACCTCTTCCTCTACGACCAATCAGCACGGATCGTACGTACGCTGAACTTGGAATCCAAAGCCCCCCTGTAAATCCTTGTCAACCTATCAACAAAGGACACAGTTATCAAAAAGCTATCGAGCGAACGGACATAGATGTCTCTGACGCAGAGGTAAGACTCCCCGGTCAGCATCTTCAGCTGCAAGTGATACCTTCAGATTCGCCTCCTACTGGAGTAGGCAACACCTTGTCGAATGGATCATCTAATGCTGTTGTACCGCATCCATACGATGAGCCTATCATAACGGTAGACGTCGATGGTTCATCCCAAACGTATCGACCACTACCTGGACAAGATGAGTTCTCAGATTCTGTGACCTCAAAGGGAAGCCCAATTTCTGGAGGTTCTACCATTAACCATGACTATGAAGATGCAGACATTAAAATGGATAGGCCTACGCCGAAATCTATGACACCGAACTCAACAGATCCAGATGGGGCAGATATCGATCGAAGGATGCGACAGGCACAACGGAGCTCATCCTGTTCTGAGAAGAAATATTACTCGATCCATGACCTTTGACCTCAAAATAAGAGCGAGGAAATCCAGACTTCCCTAGGACAGACACCATCATCACATGATCCATTTTTTTTTTACATTGGAAAGAGAAGGCGATGATACGACAGAAATGATCGTGAATCCGTTGTATGAATCTACTGAACCTGATCTTTTAATCAACTCATGATATGCACACTTTCATGATAACTTTGCTATAATAAAAACAATATTAAGGTGAATTGCTGAATTTGTTTGTCATGTCCCATTACTAGATGATAGAATGCGTGAAAATGTACAATAGATGCTATTATGTGTTTAATATTGTGCTCAAATTTATGGAATTTGTGCAAATTTCAACATGAATGGTGGCATGTGAGCATAAAACTTGCATGTTAACAAGCTAATGAGTTTACTTATGCATATTTATGAAAAATGTGTTCTTTATACATATTTTATGCACAACCAGAAGTATCCTATATATTTTCTTTAAAAAAGCATCAATATACAGGTCCATAATCTGGCTATTTAATTGAATATGCTAATATCGAATCAAACTTTTGGTGCTGATATATGTTTGATGCCACTCATGCTATTATATCGTCATAATTAAGCCTAATTATTCAACTTTATGCAAAGACTGCAATGTATCAACACCATTATCCTATCAACCAACAATCAATATTCAAGATTAATATTGGTGGAAAAAGCTGAATTAAATACTTCAAAGTCATGGATTGGGCATTGGTATGTATAATATACTATTTTGGAAATACAACTGAAATAACCCAGCATCAAATCATCTGAGGGCTGATAATTTGAGAATATAAGCAGTTAAATATGGTGAATGAAATTTCTAAGATACACAAATTGAAGATGATACTTGTTGCAAGCTTATGTGTGAACTGCAAAGTCATGTAGTATTTCTCTCAATCGAGTTCTCTATTTGAAATAACTGAGTATGATTGAATTTCAAATGAAGTGGTGTATTCTACACGGTGTACTATGTATTAAAAAAAGGTCTACACAGTGATGTAAATATCTTCATTATTAGGGTGGAGTCAAACACTATGTTAATAAGCACTGTTATTTATCAATGAATATTATTTATATTACGCAAAATAATATACCTCTGTTATGTAAGATACTTTTAATAATGTCTTACAGACTGGATTTAAAAAAATATTTCCAATATTATATATGATTCCTTTTTTGGGGGATCGAATATATCTGATTTTTCTCATTAGTGGGATGCTGTCAAATATTAATTTGTGCTTTCAATCGTTTCAATTTCTTGTGTAATATATGTGATATTAGACACACTTCAAACACGAGAGATAAAGAATAATGATTGGTTACATCACGTCCAGAGATATGTTCATTGGTTGTTCCCATTATATATATAGTCTACCATAAAAACAGCTACAATTGTGGATGTATAACAATTGACAAACATTAGCGTTATGAAGACCCCAATTCTAGTTAATTCCGTATGTAGAATATTTTACTGATAATTTTAAGGTAATAATTTGGTACAGTACTATTTGAATATTAAAACCGTATTTTTCGTTAACTTACTTCACGTAAATTTGTGTATCTACCATTAATATATCTAAGAGTTTTTAAATCATAATCCTGACAACAATTGTCATTTTCATGTACAATAATTTATTTAAGTTATTAATATTAGCCTGAAAATCACACATTTCAAACTCTACATTAATTGTATGCACAGTAATGAAGCAGAAAAATACTTGTTCAATACACTCTTTAATGCACAAAAGGAATGCTCGCATTTTATTCTTTATCGTGTTTAGGTAGCCATGGTAGCATTAGGATAAAGATGTCTTAAATTCTCTTATTTTGTAATGTTTTAAATACATTTTGTAAAGGCTTTTCGCGTACAAGCACTTAATGCACTATAAAAAAAAAAAAAGTTGCTTGCATAATACACATCATTGTGCTGTGTACATATGCTTTCGAGGTCATTTTCTTTCTCCCTTTAATGTTTGAATAACGTGTAAATACATGTGTCTTTTATTCCTTAATCATTCAAGTATATTTTGGTAACCCGTCCCCAACATAAGTCCTATGTCGCAACCTTACATAATG
>JAVYIG010016928.1:0-28761 GCA_035222895.1 Strongylocentrotus droebachiensis
CACTATACCGACAAATATATTAAGGTCAATGTCCCCGGTCAATGTCCCAACGTCTACAAATTTAACCCTATAAACCCGGGGCCAGGAACTTAATTATTTTAAAGTTTTCCCCCTCCGCGCAAAGCGCGAAAGCTTTGAAACTTTATTAAATTATTAGAGAAAAAAAGACAATTCGTAATTGTACCGTTCCCAACTCTTAATTCTTGTTTAGCCCTCCCGCGCGAAGCGCAAAAGCTACGACGTTTCATGTAATTATTAGAGAAAGGAGACGTACGATTCGTTGTACCGTTCTCGACTCTTAATTCATGTCTGAATTCAATTTCGCCCATCCCGCGCGAAGCGCGGACGCTTTCACTTTTCATTAAATTATTAGAGAAAAACGACGATTCGTTGTAATGTTTTCGACTCTTACATCTCACCGACTTCAAACTTCTGCATTGACATAGCACATGAGGATCGAGCAAGAATACCGACACAGCGGACCCGACACAGCAACATAATTATCTATGCGTATCTTCCATGCCCCCCTCGACGTGATAAATCCACCCAGCATCCCCCTCTCTCTTTCTTTTCCCCACCCCTTGTTGTTGTTGTTGGTGTTGTGAGTTTTGTTCGGGGGGGGGGGGCTACATGCCTGGCAAGAGGGACCCCATGTTATGCCCACCGTGCAAAATTTCGTTCACCCCCCCCCCCGCCCCTTTCCCGGTTAAAAAAACAACTTCTTATAATATCATCCCCCCTTCTTTCTTTTCCCTTCTCATTATTTTCCTTTTCCCCCTTTTCTCTCCTCCGTCGTTCCCCCTTTCTTCCTTTTCCTTCTCTTCTCTCCTCTTTCCATTTCTCTTCTCCCTCTTTTCTTCTTTTTCTCTCTTCCCTTTTCTTTGTTTTCCCCTCCTTTTTCTTTCCCCCTCCTTTTTCTCCCGCTTTTCTCCCTTTCTCTTTTTACCCCTTCCCCCCTTTTTTACCGGGGGTACGTGCCCCCCAATATCCCCCCCTAAATCCGCCACAGCCAACAACGCCACAACAACACAAACTACATAACTGTCCTAATTATCTACACAATTATCAGTTTCATTTTGTATATGTAAGTAAGTGAGATGTGATTGGTATAGAGGATTTTGATCTTAATTATATCTTCTTTTATCTTATTTGTTTACAGACCGTGATCATTGTTGAAGTCCACTGATCGACTGACACAAATAGCCAGATCTTATTTAATTGGATTGTTAAGATTTATGCAGACTACCTGTTGGTGGTCTGGAGTTTCCATTGTACCTGTGGATGGCTTATTTTTACTCCTTTTTCTTCATTTTGGGCCCAACGAAATTTTTAAGTTTCTGATGCAATGCTTTCTCGAGGTTCTTGCTTTTGTACTTGTAATTGTTATAATTCTGATTATTTCTATTACGTGTACTCTGCCTTTTTTTTTTTTTTTTCCCCCAGATCATCTCAATCGTTTGTAAATATCTTAATTTGTCATTAATTTTTTTTGTAACACAGCATTTGTATTTTTTTGGAAAGTTTGTATATATGTTATGATTTGATTTCTTAATAAAAACATAAATAAAAAATTAAAAATGTATGCAGACTAACAAAATACGGCATAATTGTCCCTAAAAAGATAAAACCTAAATCACTCTTTGCTTTCAAAAGGACAAACAAAAAACATAATGGAATATAATGTGCTATAAGTAAGAGGGGAGGGGGGGAGCACTTTTTTAAACTTTTTTTCTTCTCCAATTTTTACAGAAATATTTAGCGGCGACTCAGCCAGCCGGTGAATAGGGGGGGGGGGGGTAAGAGCACTTATTGCCCAATTTGTAAGAATTTTTTTTGCGGCGGGGGGGGGGGGCGGGGCGGGGCCCGTCGCCCCCACCCCCCCCCCCCCCCCCCGCGTAAATCCGCGCCTGGCTTAATTAACCTACCCCTTCGAGTTGTAACATTCCTTTTTATGGGTGACATAATATGATTGTATTGTTCAGATTTGTTTAGACCAGCAAAATATGACATTGTTCTAGATCTATGTTATAATTATACAACACTAACCCAATTTTATACGACCCCCATTATGATGTACACGGTACTACGGTGCGTGACCTACGTGGATACCGACATCTCGGCCTAAGATCTACTCTGAATATGAGTGATAGAGTCGTGAAAAGCTGGGCTAGTCAACTCGACTTGTCGGCGTGATTGGGCTGAAACACTTCCAGGCCGAAATGTCTGACCTTAGCTATGCATTGTTATGCATGTAGGCGCTAGTGCTAGTGATATCAACTGAACATATTCGTGAGTGAATAATATTGGGACATAATTTTAAGTCAAGAGAAGCAGCCTTCCCTTCGATCCCGTCTGAAATTTTGAAGAGATATTAAGTCACTATAATATTTGTAATATGGCAGAGGCTTCTGTAGACCGCCCTCGCTTTTTCTGCCACAAATGCAGTGCAGAAATTCGTCCTGTTTTACCGGTACGTATGTTTACTATACAAATAACGCACGTCCCAGAGTGCAATAGCGGTGAATGCAGTACGCGCGAGGTTTCTTTAGATTGGTGCCGCTCTGTGCAACGAGCCGCTTGCGGCGAGTTGACAGTGCGAACCATCTGAAGAAACCGAGCGTTTACTGCATTTACGTTTTGCACAACAGGGTCAAGTGCGTTATTTGTTTTATAAAATAGCGACACAAATAGCAACAAACGAAACTTTAGATCTAATAAGTTAGAGTCTACGAGAGTTCGATCTAGATCTAGATCTAGAGTTATGTTGGTTCTACTTCTAACTGTTAGACTAAGACCTTGCAGGCTTACCAATAAGTCAATGGGATTCATTGCCTTGATTAAAAATAAAATCCATACAGTGCTAGTGGGTCTAGAGACGAGTCTACATCAGACAGCTGAAATTCCTGGCTTCAATCCAAAAGTCAAAACAGGCCTAAATCCAAGGCAAAAGTAAAATAAAATTTTGCTTTTTAATAATACCCCGCTTGCCGCTCTAGCTAGCTAGCTAGAGCTAAGCTACGCGTACGTTGCGCTGGGGATCATGGTGGAGCGTACAATATTAGCTACGCGTAGCCTACAATAATTGCAATGCACTCGAGGGAGCGCGTACTACACGTACGCGCGCGCACTGGATCTCCATGGTCACGCGTACGCACCGTGCAATATAACTTTTTACTGCGCTTTTTCTGCACTCATTTCTGCAAAATCGTGCTTGCATCAAAAATTTGTCAATGCCATGTGACGCGTATTGACCAATCACGATGCTTAAAATACTAGAGCCATTTTATAAACAGTTATAATCAATCATCAATTTAGTCTTGTTTGAAATTGAGAGACATCTCATGTGATGATCTGCGGTAGTCTAGCTACGTTCGAGATTAAAGTTTTAAACACGTTAATTTCTAAGCTGTTGAAATAAGAGAGAATGAGTGAGAGTGGGACTGACATGACTGAGAACAATTTCAGTTGAGAGGGACGTAGATCATCAGATGACGTAAAATACTAGCAGATTTAGAGATTAGGGGCGTTAATCTTGAAATGGAAAACCACTATTCAATTCTGCACAGCAATTTTTCTTTATGTTGTCAAACAGTAGCCTACACATCGATTTCTTTCATAACTGAGTAGATCTATAAAATAAGTTATATTTAACAAGATTTACTTCATCAGGGGCAGCGGGTCGCTGGTCCGAGAATGAGGATCGTCTGCATAAACGTGGACACATTGCATCCTCAAAAACATCTGCGGGTTTCAGGTTCTCGAACCGCGGCATCCGTTTTTCGCATCGCCAACGGGCGGATCGGAAATATGAAACGTCTACGAAAATGCGGACGATCCTTATTTTTTTAGGACGCATCTGTCCGCGTTTGCGAAGGCGATCCTCGTTTATGCGGACGATCCTGCAGAACTTTAGTGTAGTGTGTGTCACAAGGGAAGGGTGCATGTGTCAACAATTAACAAGGTGCAAGTAAAAGCAGCTTTGGATCTAGCTGCTGCAGCCTCTCATCAATTGGAGAAGAAAGACTTCGACAGATGGGGCTCTCACAACATTCGCTGGGAGGGTGTTCCATGTCCTCACAGTTCTAGGGAAGAAGGAGTTCTGTTGTTGCTGAGTCCGGGATTGAGGTCAAAGATATCCTTGTGTGTGAACTGTTCTTGTTGGTCTGATGGATTTGGTGATGTGTGCCTCTGAGTTGAATGGAACTAGTTGGTTGTGAATCTTGTAGAACATCAGAAGGCGAAAGTGTTGGAGTGATGTCCTTCCAAGCTCCTGCAACATTGAAGATACGGATGTGTTGCGGTATCGATTCAATGTGAAACGGGCTGCCCTTTGCTGGATCATTTCTAGCTTGTTGTTGTATTTGGCCGTTGATGGATCCCATACAGAAGAGGCATATTCCACCAGGGGTCTGACTAGTGCTCTGTATGCTGTCGCTTTCAACTTGGAAAAGCTCACCTGCAGGTTTCTTCATAAAAAGGCCAGGGTGTGGTTAGCCTTTTGGCAGACACTGTCGATGTGTTTCTTCCATCTCAAGTCCGATATTATAGTGACACCAAGGTATTTTGTGGCTTGTACAGGAGTAAGGATGGAGTTGTTAAGTTTGTACTGGTGTACAATCCTGTTTTCGCTTCCTGGTGACTGAGATAACCTCACACTTTTTGGTGTTCAGTTCCATCATCCACTTCCTGGTCCAGTCATTGAGTTTGTTGAGATCGTGTTGTAGTTGGTCAGCATCAGCATCTGACTGTACAGTGAGGTAGATGATGGCATCGTCAGCCAACAGACGAACAATTGACTTGAGTTGGTCAGGCAAGTCATTTATGAAGTACAGGAAGAGGCATGGGTCAAGGACAGAGCCCTGAGGCACCCGGTATTCCACGTTGACTTGAGATGATGTACATCCATCAAGAAGCACCTGCTGTTTTCTGTTCTGCAGAAAGCTGGTGATCCAATTGTTGTTGTGTCCTCTCAGTCCATAGTCAAGTTTCTGGATGAGACGCTGGTGGCTAACATTATTGAATGCCTTGCTAAAGTCCAGCACTAGGATGTCCGTCTGTTTGCCATCTTGCAGGTTATTCATCAGGTTGCTCACCAGCCCTAACAGTTGTAGCTTACATGACCTATGTTGCCTGAAACCATGTGTCATGATATTGCTTGCTAAGATATGCTCCATCAGTTTACATGAGTTCATACAATGTACATGTACAAGTTAGTGAGATGGGTCTGTAGTTCCCTTCTTATAGACTGGTACTGGGTTCTTTCTCTGGTACTTTCTCCAATCTTCTGGAATCTCTCCAGTGCTGTAAGACTTCCTGAAGATGTCACACAATGAATGTGCTATGACAGCTGACAGTTCCTTGAGTACTCGCGGGATAATCCCATCAGGACCACTGGCTTTCCTTGGTTTGAGATTGTCAAGCAATTCTTGATACCTGCCGTTGTGATGATGATATCTGGCATGGTTTCATAAGGCAAGTTGGGAGGTAGCAGATCAGGTGGGGCTGGAGTCTCTTTCCTGAACACCGCTTGGAATTGGTGGTTGAGGGCATTAGCTTCTCAGTGGGGTCGGTTAACTTCCTTCCATCTGAGTTAAGATGTGAGATTCCTCCATTGTCACTCCAGTTATGTTTAATGAAGCTCCAGAATCTCTTCATGGCCCCATCCTGGTTGTCATCCTCATCTCCTTCAAAGATTGACTCAAGATATTTCCAGTATTCTTTCCTCATATCTGACTGGATGTTCCTCTTCAGACATCTGTTGTGCTCTTCTAGGTCATTGGGGATAAGTCATGTAGTCTTCAAGAGTGTTTTACATCTCTTAATAACCCTGCTCCTTTTCTTGATGAACTTCCTGATTCTTGCAGTCACCCATGGTAAGTTGGTTTTGGCCTTTAACAATGTCTGGGGAATGTGTGCATCAATACCATGGTTGATTCCGGTCTGAAATATGTCCCACAGTTCACTAGTAAAGGCCTAATCATACTTTGATGCTATCTCATCCGCAACTCTTGACATGCTGACCTGGAATGCATCTCAGTCTGCTTTGCTATAGACAGGAACTTTTCTTGGTATCTGTCATCTAACACTGGACTAGATGGTTTCGTGTCCTGGATTAGAAGAGGACAGTCATGATCTGAAATGCCAGGAACCACAGACACACTGTATGCAAGAGTAGGATTGTCGGTAAGGTACAAGTCGAGAATGTTCTGTCGTCTTGTACATGTAGATTCCTCTACTAGTTGGACTAGACCATTGTCATCCAACATCTTTCCTGTAAGTTGGGGCTCTGATCGGATTGGAAGATCGGAGCGACACCCTTGCACCTTTGATCGGTATCGGATCGGAAGATCGACCAAAAAAAAATCGGCTGATTCTTTTTTTTCTTTTTTTTTTAAATGACAAAAATTTTCTAAAGTTTTTGGCTAACAAATGCTCAAAAAAAATTCATGGCTGGGATTATTTTATCATTTGGAGTTGTTGTAGACCATGTTTGATATTTAGTGCCTTTTCATGACTTTGAAATTAATAATATTGGTCTAAGAGAAGAGGCAAAACGTGCGGGCCGCCATCTTGGATTATAATGTAGGCATGCATGCATCCTGTGGTGCAAGATTGAGATGTCAGGAACCAAAACGCTGTATGTTGCATCTTACTACAAGCCACAATCATGAAGGAGACGAATCCAGCTTACTTGAGCTCTAACAATCACTTTCAAGACTGAACATGAATCACCTCATTGTCATCAGGGGAGACCTAGGATGGGACTGGATTAACCAAAGGGTGAAAGAATGTGGCCAGTGGCTACCATGGCACCGTGCCTTACATCACAAGTTTGGAAAGATGTAGGCCTGTAACAGATGATAGGATCGGGGGCCGATCTTGAGCCGATCAGGGGTGATCGGATAATAATTTCCGATCATCGAAAAAAATTCATAGCCGAAATCTTATCCTTGCAATATTGTGACAGAATTAGCTTTCTTTTCCTTGATTCTCTGACAAATTCCTAAATTACTACGCAGATGCGAGAGATAATCTTGGATTTTGAGAGCAGAATTTTGCGGTACCCCCTACCCCTATGATACACACCAGTCAACTTGTACATTCTCAAGAAAGAAGAAGAAGACCTCTCACAAGACTTCTGTCGGAAATGCAAATTTATACATGTGATGAACATAAAAATGTCTATTTTGGCGTCGCCAATTTGATACACTTTACAATAAAAGCGATTAGTTAAGTGTACTAAGGCACAAAGTTCACTTAATTCAGCAAACTCCCATGATGCAGTTCTCAGTCTCTGTAGAGAGGCAGTCATTAGAGACTCTTCGATTTGCACGTTCACTATATATATATAATGGTTTATTTATTCAAAAATCACATTGCAGCCCAACGCCTGAATTGCACGATTTTTTTACAAATCTTTGACATAAAAACAGATTATAATGAACATTGTTAAAAGCATTACACAAAATAATAACTGCATACAAAATTAGTAACGCAATAATATTCAACTAATATTCTTTTACATTTTAAACCGAAATAGCTAGGATTATCAGATGGTATAAAGGCACGTAGATTAATAGATGATCAGATTGAGAGAGTCAGAGAGGAAGAACTAGTGTTGGAAGAAAAAATACCATTTAAGGTAAAAACTAAGAATCAGGAGTAACGAAAGCCAGAAATAAGGCTTTAGGTATGTGTTTTTGAATGCTTCATCGTCAGATGAGGGATGGGGCTTTTTCTGTACCTTTCTGTCCTACAGCGCATTTGTTGGTAGTGGGTTTTATTTTTAAGTGATCGGGAACCTTCATGTTGTCTCCTAAGGGGTAACCAGCTATTGAAGTGGCTAGATTTCTTACAAAGATGATTCCTTCTAACTTCGAGTTTCTCAAGACGTGTGTGGTCCAGCGCTTCATCGTAAGATGAATATTAAAGCTGAACCCATGATCAAACGAAGGGCAAGTTTTTGCACTTTTTTTGCACTATACATGTAGTGGACTGCGACGTGATTAGTTTTGATAAATTTATGAGACCATGCCACACATACCCTTAAAATTTCTTGATTGTCAAGCATTTTATGAAACTATTTTTAAACAAATTAAAGTTCTTTTACCAGTTTTTGTATTGAAAGTATTTTCTTTTTTCATGGAAAACTGTCTTTTTTGATATGTTGTTTGAAATTCATTTCTGAGTTAATTTTACAGTTTCCAGATTTACATAGAAGTGTTGATACCTTTTCTCTCACACTTACATTGTATACATGTACATGCATACATATGTATCTCCAATTCACCAAGGACAAGGGTTTTATAGAGGAATGTAAAATCATGTTTCATAAATAGTACAAGAAACATGTAGTAATGTACTTGTTGGGGAGAAAAAAAACAGGAAAATAAATCCAAAAGTTTTTAATGTAGTTTTAGGAACCAAAATTAGATGGAATTCCAAGTCACTCCCAGTTTAGTTATGATGATGGTACAAATTCTTTACATTTACTTGAAAATCAACATTGATGTTCCTCTTACTTAAAATTCATAACATGAATATCAAAAGTCGCCAATAACCAAACATGATACATGTATATTACGTGTATAGGCTACAATGTAAAATGTCTCCTGAAGATCTTTTGTGGATTGATGATCAAATATTATGCAATGTACAGTTGTACATGTACAAACATGGCACAAATGAAATGAGGGTTGTAATTGTATCTACTATGAAGGTGTAAAAAACATTCTCATAGTAGATCCAGCACAATATTTTACAAAGGTACATGTAGTTAATTTTCTAAAATGAAATGACTTTACATGTACATGTGCTTTCATTGCTAGTTTGCTACACATACATGTACCTGTATTTCCCCCTCTATAAATAGATTTCAAAGGAAATTGGTCATGTGATAGTTTGCTCAACTTTTGGGGGGAATTCCCTTTGACAATATGCAGTTATCTGTTGATTGAAAAGAGGGTGTGTGTAGTGCAAGTTTTTCATCGCATTTCCTCATTGACAAGAACAGTTCTAAAGTGTCGAATGAAATTTTCCAGCTTCTGCTCAATACTTTGTGCAATCTTGTGAATGTAAGTACCGGTATGTTGTGAGTAGGCTACATGTATGTAGTACATATACCCTATATACATGTACATGTAATGTAAATAACTAAAATGTTTGCATACATGTACAACTTTGCATACATGTACATGTACATTATGCTTGGGATACTGGGAAATACCCAACTCTGTGCACATTACAGTCTAAGTTGTGTGGAAGTGGAACAATTATTCATGTATGCAATATTGAAACTACATGTACATGTATATTTTGAATTCACCTTGCAAATCTTGCAACTATGTAATATTTTGTATTTTTGTTGCTACATGTAGGTTATGATGATGTGTACATACACACTGTACACATGTAGGCCTAGCCCTGAAAATATAAACAATGTAGTTACCGTATGGTAGTACATGACTACATGTACATATTGTAGTCATGTAGTCTATATATGAATTTCCTAGTTACGGTTTACTTGTGTAACTGTAAGTTGTGTGGAAGTGGAACGATGCATGTATTAATAATGTAGGCTATATTAAACTTATTTTGAATTCACTTTGCAAATCTTGCAACTGTGATATTTTGTATTTTGTTGCTACATGTAGGTTATGATGTCTACATTAATGATATTAATTTGACATTATTGACTGTTATTGACTCAATCTCTCTTTTCTTTCATGCAGGATTTTGTATGCCCTCAGTGCGATGGAGGATTTATAGAAGAATTAGAGAACGATAGCAGCACTGACCATTCTGACGGATCAAGGTTCGTTAATTTCATTACTGGTACTCCACTAAAGTTATGTAATAATGTGCTGCATGTTACATGTTTCAATATTACTTCATTAACAATCATGATTATTAACAAAAGAAGTAATAGTATACCGGTACATGTAATATACAATTGTTTAGATACGAAAAATATATAGAAAAGTAGAAAAGAGAAAAAGCTCGGGTAATCTTTGATTATTGATGGAGCAGGGCTAATACATCACATTATTTATGAATATGATGGAACATGCGAAACACTGTACCGTATACAAAAAAAAAAAACTGAATTTACTATTTACAAAGCCCTATTTAGGTATTATTGAATTGGTTTAGTAAAAAGAAAAAAAAACATGACATGCAGCTCAAGGTTGATATTGTTTGTTTTACAAAGTAAGGCCAAATTTTACATTATAATACAAACATCAAAATACTAAGGTGATCTAACAGAATATCAATGGTACATGTAACATCACACAGCAATATTATGATTTTTTTTTTTTTAATGTATCGAAGATGTGGATAAATAGTTATCAAATTAAGGCTATGAAATATTCAACGATAAATATTAGGCATATTATTAAGTATTCAATGACGTTTTCTGTGCTTTCCTCATTTAGCCATCCAGCTGATGACCGAGGGCTCTCCTTTGAAACAGAAAACGATCCTTTCCAAACTTTTGTCTTCTCAACGGTAAGACTTAAATTAACCCCTCGCATGCCATCGGCAGCAAATCCCGCCCATGAATATGATTGCTTAACAATTAGTGTGGACTGAAAAATGGTTTCTCTTGTTCTTCCTGATGGAGAATTAGATTCCTTCATTTCGGAAATCTATTCCTTATGAATATATTTTTTGTTCTCAATTCAATAATAAAACAAGCACTGTACTATAAAAGTCTAAAGTTAATTAAAAGTCAACAGTAAATTCTTGAAAAATAAAATGAAGATATTGATTAGTGATGAGCTAAAATCTAGAGCAAGTCTGATGTTGACTGTAATCGGTAGAACGCTATTCTCCAGGATATACTGCCTAGAGTGAGTGTGTTTTTGTAAATGGGTTTTTACAGACACGATCAATCAGATAGATTATCTACTGTACGTCTGGGGACCGACCTTTAACGTCACCATCCGAAAGACGTGACTCAGTTTCGAACCTGCGTCCTTGGCTGAATCGGTTTGTAACTTCCATTGTTAGCTGGATTACAGGCGCACGCCACAACGCCCAGGTCAAAGGTCAAAGGTAAAAACGCCGAGAGTCTTTTGTGAATCACTTTTATAGTAGATGAATCTTCGACTGTTAGTTGCTAATCCTGGTATCCGTCTGGTGTTGGTCTTATTGGTGTGACCCAGGTATCAGTAGGGACTTTTAGATTTACACAACGAGAGCGTGGACTGCCGCTTGTGACATTGTGTTAAGGCACTGGGCCGTGCCCGGCAGTGCCTTAAAAGGACGTCACATTACCTTAAAAGGATGTCACACGTGGCGGTCCACGTTCTCGTCGTGTAAATCTAAAAGTCCCTAGTATTGATAAGTGGACTGATCATTAGACCTATTCACTGGATGCAGTGGTGTTTTGATAAAAAGACCAGACTGTCATCCATTTACTTGGAAAAAGTTGCAAATGCTAACTTTTAAGCTCCTGTTTACACCTAAAAGAGATAGATTTTGAGTCATTTTGACAAATTATCGGTACGTGTGAAGTAAGACTTTTCATCACATAACTCTACCTACTACATGTAATTCCTATAATTGACAGCTTTTTAGTGACATGATGAATGAAGCACCGGGGAACAACGCATCAAGAAGACCGAACGTCGTTGGCAGTCCCTCGTCCTCATCGCCGCCGACCTCCTCATCGTCATTGGGAGGAGCTCAGTCTTCATCGACCCAGTCATCGAACAGGAATCCTGGGGCATCAGACAGCAACCGAACCTTCGCTATGCACGCTCCTGGAACCAGGACAACTTTGAGGATTCATGGTGGACCACGGGGAGCTCCCCCGCCCGATATGATAGCGTTAGTGTCTTTATCGAGCTCCATATCGTTATCAATGTTGTTGTTGTTATTGGTAATAGAGTTATTGCGTTCATTCAATATCGAATATATATGCCATATCTTCAGATTTATAAGAAAAATCAGTTATCCGTAAAGAAAACCGAAAATAGAAAATTGTAATAATTTGATTATCGTTATCAATAGGTTTAGCTGACCCTAATATACTTCATCTTGGTGCTCAGAACTAGTGGAAATTGTAGATAAAAACCCTTTTTTTTTTTAGTTCTCATAGGGAATTTGACACCTATACCCCCAATAAAAGATGTTGCATTCGAAAAATACTTTTAAGCAGCTCTCAGATATGTCACGTTAACTCACACGAAATTTATGTATGATATAACGCAGAGCTCAGTGAATATGCACTATCATGCCAAGTTATTAGCGTGTACAAGATGTATAGTAGATCCTGTGGTCTAATATTTTCTCCCTTTTCTTTTTTCTTCCCACGTAGTTTCTTGCAGCAGTTTTTAGGACTGGCACCCCCTCCCCCAGGACCGGGGGGTGTACACTTCCCAGTGTGAGTACCCTTCTGTTTATTACCCTACCCAGAATTAGCCAATTTGCTGATACAGTGAAACCTGTCTATAAAGACCACCCAAGGGAGACAAGAAAAGTGGTCTTTATAGGCAGGTGGTCTTTATGTACAGGTTCCTTTAGTACATGTTTCAATGAAAAACCATTTCCAAGGGAAACTAAGTTTATGGTCTTTGTAGGTCTTTCTATACAGGTGGTCACTAAAGCAGGTTTGACTGTATTATCTGTTTATTGGGAAGATAAAGGCCATTTGTACAAAACTGTAAAACTGATCAAGACAAACGCTGCATGCATGTTCATGAAAGTCATGTACTTGTTATTCATTTATGCACCGATGGTACATTCTATGATAAACAGGTGGAAGCATTCTTTTCAACGGGCACATAAAAGGTATTCATGACGCACCTCCATCACCTTGGCAGTGATCATTTTAACCCACACACAGTGGAACCTCTCCATGCCAAAAAAGGAGCTCGCCTCATCGAGATGATAATTTTTTTAATCGTTTTAACTATCCAAAAGTTATACTCTAATTAAGAACATTTTGCATCTTACATTTCAACTCCACAAAGTACTTCAAAAGTTTAAAATCCAGCTACACTACCTGTACCTTTGAAGGTGTAATATGTTTTGCCCTTTTGTAATCGAGAGATAAAAACTTATATCAATCAACTTTGTACATCAGAGATAGGAGACTGCAAACTTGCGATTGATTGTAGGACTTGCGATTGATCCAAATCAATCGTAACTCTTTGTAAGCACGGTCCAGGTGTGAATCATGAGAGGCTCCGAAACAACCTTAGCAGGAGAATGGTCAAATTGGGACATTTTATTTTCAAATGAGTTGTGATCAAGTCTCTACGGTCCTCCAACATTGGTCAATACTCGTAAAAGTGATATAACATTACTACAATGCTTAAATTAGGACATTTTCTTTGCATACAAGCTGTGATCAAGTCATTGGACAAAAATAATATTAGTTATGTATTCAAAGTGGTATAAAAGTATATTCTGCAATGTTTCTTTGCCATTTTTTTGTTACAGTCAGATGTTCAACATGCATGGCAGTCCAAGGGATTATGCATGGGGAGAAGGAGGTCTAGATGCAATTATTACACAGGTATAATATCCTTTTCTCACCTATGCAGTCATAGTATCAGGAATTCTATTCTCATAATTTACCCATTCCAATACTACTTTGTTCTACCTAAGTTCTTGTTGGCAAAGAACTTTTGAGAGTCAATTCTGGGTTTAGATCATTTATTATGCATCCAGACATGGTAATTAGTAGTCTTATTATTAAGTGCTTTGTACCTGGGAGAGGAAAAGCGAACTGAATCACAGGGAATCACTGTCTTCATCAGCTCGAGTTTGCCAAATAACCTGCTATTTTCAGACTCTGGATATTATCCCAAAGCTCGAAATTGCGATATTTTGGACACAAGACCAAGATTTCTCAGGATATTTTCTCGACCGAATATCTCGCTAATTGCGACTGCGGGCTGATGAAGACGCAAATTAACTGGTAATTTGCGATCGGGATAGTTAGAACAGAGGGTTATTTGGCAAACTCGAGCTGATGAAAAGAAGCCTACTGTGACCTCGGGTCTCTCTCCTCCCAGTATAAATAATTACGATGTGCAGGTGGGCCACTACACCAGACTTTCCCTGTACTCTTTTACAAAGAGATTGGTGGGTCCTTAACATGCGAAAGTGATGAACTTTTTCCCTTACCATGTACAGAGCAATACTAAATTTTGACATCTTGTCGTGTTTTGTATTACCACTTTTGCATCTACTCAATATTTTGCATACAAGAGCAGGATCATGCATAAAATTCTCTTTAACTTTGCAAAATAGATGTTAATATTTTCTACCACAGTATGATTTAAAATCTCATTGAACTGGAGTTAAAAGTCACCCTAAAGTATGCTTTTTTTAAACTGAGACTTTAATACATTTCCTATAAACAATATTTTAAAAATTCTTAGATATGTTTTCTTACATTCTGACACATATAATATCAGTAACTGTGTTAAAAATGCCTCCCTGAATGTATCAAAGTGTAGTGACATAATACTGTTGAGGACATTCATTTCCATTGACTACATACTTTAGAAAAATCGAGTTATGAATACTGTTCATTAATATTCAAATTTTTGCTGTTTTTCTTCTCAGTTATTGAATAACGCTGACGGTCACGGTCCACCCCCTGCTACTGAATATGACATCAGGCAGTTAGAAATGATAACAATAAACAACATTCATATCGGTAACAAAACAATGCTTGAATTAAATTAAATTGTTGTTTGATTAGAATAGTGTCATAAGAATCGTTGTCTTCGCATCATGCGGTTAGAAACATTAAAGGGCCACTCTAACCAAAACGGGCTTTAACAAATGAAAAAAAGTCATGTAGAATAATTTTTGACGAAGATTCCGAACATGTCAATGATTTTTCTTAAAAATCATCAATAAATCTGGAATCAAGCTTTAAAAATGATGACTCGGAATGCTCAGAAAAAACAGCCCAGTTTCGGTGATGACGCATTTGACGTCACTGCAGGAGCCTCTCCGATGAAAAGGAGCGTGATTTAGGCATTAAAATGTCTTTAAAAAGGCAAACTATGATATTAATTGAAAAAAAGACATTTATCAAAAAAATAATATGCACTTGAAAATCCCAGTATGTTTCTGGCGATTTTGTCACTCCTAATTATCAAATTATCAAATTATCAAATTTGACATGCCCGCAATGACGTCAAATGCCTCATCAATCCATGTGACCGTATTACCCTTTTTTTGAGGGGCGTAGCCCAGCAAGCGTGAGAACTGTGAAAAATGGATGGTTCTTATCCTAATTTTTGGTCAATTTAGAGATTTTTCTGAAAAATCAGAGTCTGGAATATTAATAAGTAGAGGTGTATTCATGTTTTGAAAGGCTATGTTATTTGGGTTAGAGTGGCCCTTTAAAGATAAATAACACTCATTGATAAATAATACCTATGATGTATCGTTAAGATGTTGTTTGATTACAGCTATGTCATTTTAATTATCTGCTGTTTTTTCAAAGATGTATAGTGTCACTTTGGTTTAAGACCTCACAGATGTACTAAGAGCAAACAAATAAGTTTTACCAGCATTTCTGTCTCCCTATACTGAAATGTTTTTTCTTTTCTAGCCAAAGTGCTTTATAAGTCATTTTATATAATGGCCATTGCTATTATCATTGTTATTCTAATTATCATTATTGCTCTGATAAAATATAGACTCAAAATTCTGTCTTTTTATTAACCTTCGTTATTAACCTATCATTTTATAACATATGCGCACTTTATTATAAAGCAAGTCACCTCGGAAACATATATGTAGGTCTCAAGAGAGTTGGGCCTAAAAAAAAAGATGTTGTATCGCCGTTTAGGTGCCAAAACATGGGTCGGTCGGTCGGAAATCCTTTCTTTCTTCTTTTTACTCCCTCTTTGGGCTGATATTTCTCAGTTTGAAATCCTTTAATACATTTTTTCCCTAAAAAACTGTAATAAAAAAAGATTTCAAGATTTTTGGGTCGGTCGCAAAGGGCAATACAACATTTTTTTTTTTAGGCCTCATTGTTATATGAGATGTTATTTAAGTTAAAAATATAAGGGGAAAAGAAAATAGTCTCAGTAATGTAACTATACATAACATCTTTTATTCCTTCCTGAGATTAATGATTGTAATGATTTATTTCAACAGAACAATCAGCAGATTGTCCGGTGTGTATGGAAGCGTTTAAAGGTGACGAAGCGGCCAAGCGTTTACCGTGCACTCACTTCTTTCACCCAAAATGCGTAGAAACATGGTTGGAAATGGTACGTATGTTGTTTTAGCATCTGAAACAATTTCTAATTTTTTTTTTAGGAAAAAAGAAAGAAATGTGAATGAGCAAGTAATGTTGGTACCTTGTTTTGAATATGACCCTACATCAAGTTCGTTACTCAAAACTCTTTCTATACACTCAGGATTTTTATTGAAAAAAGAGTACTGTGTCATCTGCATATAAATGGTTTCTACTCTATGATACCACAGAGACCACGTCGTTAATATATATAATGAATAGCAAAGGCTCCAATATAGAGCCTTGGGGTACACCAAATGTAATATTTTTCAATAAGACCAATTCCTAAAGGGAAGAAAGTGAAGGAACTTAATGACCTTCGACCCATTTCACTCACTTGTAGTGTCATGAAATGTTTCGAAAAGATCATGATGAAGTACCTTCTTGAATACACTTCCCCCTACATTGACCCCATGCAGTTTGCATACAGATGTAAGAGAGGAGTTGATGATGCAGTATTAACATACCTACATAAGGTATATGCCCATTTAGACAAGGCTAAGACCTATGTAAGATCCACTTTCGTGGATTTTTCTAGTGCTTTCAACACTATTATCCCCCACCTTCTGATAAACAAACTCATTGATATGGAAGTCCCTCCCCAGTTAAGTCTGTGGATACAGAGTTTTTTAAGTGACAGACCACAGAGAGTGGTCTTAGGTAACGCCTTATCCTGTCCAAGAATTGTAAATACAGGGGCGCCCCAGGGCTGTGCCATCTCCCCTGTGCTCTTCTCCCTCTACACAAGTGACTGTCTATGTAGGAGAGTGTAATGTAGGAGAGTGCAGCATCATCAAATATGCGGATGATACTGTTATCACAGGTTACCTTTCTGAAGATGTAGACCCATACGTTAAGGTTATAGATGAGTTTGTTAAATGGTGCAATGACCACTTCCTAATGCTAAACGTAACTAAAACAAAAGAGATCATAATTGATTTTCGCCGAAACCCCTTCGATCACACCCCGATTTTGATAAATGATACTCCTGTAGAACAAGTTACAGAGTACAGGTACTTAGGTACTACTATCTCAAAGTCACTTGATTGGACTAAGAACATCGTAGACATCCAAAAGAAAGCCAACCAGAGACTATACTTTACTAGGGTAATGAAAAACTTAAGAGTAGATAGTAAGTTGATAGAACTGTTCTTTAAGTCCCTAATTCAGAGTGTCCTAACCTTCAACCTAATTTGCTATTATGCAAATGCTAAAATTGCTTACAAGAAACTACTCAAACGTCCCAGAAAGGCAGCAAAACGTATCACAGGAGCCGATCTAACATCCATAGAAGATCTGTATCAGAAAAATGCCCTTTCTAAAGTAAAACAAATAATGCATGACCCCTCGCACCCACTGAATGAGCACTTCAATTATAACAGATCTGGAATACGCCTGTGCACACCATGAACCCAACGTGCACGTTTCCGAAGATCCTTTATCCCCGACTCCATTCATCTTTTCAATTCCAAAGCAAAACGTGTTTGATTACTATGAACCTACCATGTAATGTATCAATATAAATGTATATGCCATGAAAACTGCATCCAACTATCTACTATTAAACGTTTGAGCCAGTAACTACAATTTATGTGTCATCAATAAACTTAACAATAATAACGATGCCGGTATTAATTATACTACTGAAAATGGTAATCGATAATAATAATAATAATAATAATAATAATAATAATTTATGTATTTATTATCATTTTAAGATTTACTATGGAATAATCAATGAATATTAAATAATTTAGCTTCATATTTGATATTACCTCTATAACCACCATATATACCGTGGCTTACTCACATATTATCTCATTAATTATGTATGTTTATCATAATGTTTATGTTTATCACTGTCCTGTCATATTTCATTTATATATTTGTATTGTAATACTCTGTAACCAGTGGAAAACAAATTTCCTGTAAAGGACAATACATTATTATACTTATACTTATATAAAGATATTGAAGAATTAAAACAAGTACAAATTTACAGTAGGCTTGTGGTTGCACCATGTGAGAGAGGGGGGGGGGGATTGAGGAGTCCTGAAAAGGACTCTCTGTATTCTTTCTTTCTTGAGTGTGTGTAGTCCTGAAAAGGACTGTTGGTTATCTTTCTTAGTTTATAGTTCTAAGGAGCACTATAGCGTATTTTGGAGAGGATGGGTGGTAGGAGTGGCTCAACGTTTCGAACAGATTGACTATCCGTCATCAGGAGTACACCAAAACCATTCTCGCAACCGCAAGCCTACTGTATATTTACATCACCATGCAAGCCGATACTTATAAGCAGCATTTAAGTACAAATTTGACGATCACTCATATTTTGTATTTGTATTTATTAACATTTATTTCCTTCTCAACAGTACAATATGAAACACAATGTATTCAACATAGAGTATACAGTAAATAATTCAGATACGGAAGGAGGCGAAAACCCGGAAAGCATAGCTTGAGTTGGGAACGCCCATAATAAATTAACACAGTTACCGAAAGAACATCATAGATATTATTATGAAAATTACATTAATTACATTAAAATTACATATAATCTTGAAACCACATTATACTGTCGTGTGTTACTCCTATCTTAGCAAGCTTTTTAATAAGTATTTTTGGATCCACTGTATCAAAAGCTCTCCTTAATTCTATGAAATCAGCACCATTGTAAAGACCCAATCCGCTTTGTGTAACGATCAACAATGGCTTTAATTTGATCCTTTACTGCCTCACGAACAGCTTGTATAACGTCCAGAAGCAAATTCATGCAAAAGAAAGGCCAAAAAAGGGCAATTTTCTGAAAGTTATCACCGTAATCCAGGAGCTTGATGAAAATACGGCTCAATGTCTTAGCTTCACATAACCTTATGGTAGTCCAGTTATAAGTAGAATCTAGTTTTACTATGTGCCGTCATTTTTCTTATTTCTTTTGTATTTCAGCACAACACATGTCCTGTATGCAGAAAATCCATCAACGGAGACACGGCACCAAGTGATTCCGCGTCGAACTCTAACGCCAGATAAGAAATGGAGAACTGCATGTATTGTTTATTTTGAAATTTTAATAGGATATTTCTCATTGAAAATATTATATATATAGTACTTGACCGGTGAGTGATTGACATGTGATGATCGTATAACTACTGGAGGATTTCATAGAATGACTATGCGGATATTGACTGGAGGAAGGTGCAATAGAAGCGGACCGATGGATTCTCGATGGAGTCTATTTTCGTGAAGATTCGAGGCATAGCTGAGACTTTTATATCTTATGAGGGAAGATATTTCAACTGGAGCCAGTCAATATCTGATATATATTATACAGACTTTGTATTAAAGACTTGGAATAATTTGTAGCAAATATTTTAATAAATGAGGAGATTGCCAGCAGTACTGCGAAAGTGGTAATTTTTTTCCTGCAACTATTTTCTCTTCAACTCTTTGCTGCTCGAGTTGCATGCTCTTGAAACTGTAGATATTTATGTGTTTCTTTTATTTCAAGCATGCTGAATGAATTGCACAATTTATGGAAATTAATTGCAGTGAAAATTTCCTGCTTTTACAGTATATGTTTCAAGGGTGACAACGTGGCGTAGTGGCGTGCGCCTGTAATCCAGCCATCAACGGAGGTTACAAACTGATTCAGCCGAGGATGCAGGTTTGAAACCGAGTCATGTCGTTCAGATGGTGACATTAAAGGTCGGTCCCCAGATGTAAATAATCATATCTGATTGATACATGTCTGTAAAAACCAAATTACACACATGCTTTTTAGTCCATATCTGATCCCTGTGTGAAGGAAATGACCTACACATATTACACATTGGACTGACTAGAACCTTTTGACACACAACACTTAATAAAGGCCTAAACACAGGCAGCAGAAAATTAATATTTGCGTACAGTGCGCTTCGTATTTTTTGTATCTCACTGCACACCAAGAAGTTAGTATTCTTAAAGGCCAGCGTTTGCACAAATCCTTTTATTTTACCTCCTGCCATTCATTTACATGTAAAAGCCTTTATTTAGCCACTGCAATTTTTGGGGGAGATGGTTGACCATGTTATGTGTGAACAAGGGTAAGTAGTGATGATATTGGGTTCACACCAACTCCAGGGAGCTCTGACGCCTTTGGCATAGGAGTCAGAGCTCCCTGGAGTTAGGTTCACACTAGAGTGATTGGTCTGTTGCCTATATAGAACTTTCATTGTACTGTAGCCCAATATGATCTTTTGCAATTTTTAGGAGCAGTCTCTATTTATCTCTAAAGAAGAAACGGTTTGGAGCCAGAACGGTATTTACTTGTATCATTTTACAAGGATTGAGCGCCCTTTTGAGCTCCAAACAGACGCTATACCGATCCTTCAGGGTATTTTATCCAATTGTTCCTTCGTATTCGCATTTGTCGATATTTTATTCAATTAAGTGATACACATTGTTTTTAACGTCCTTCTAGTTATGCAATTGAGATGGGACCGTATTTATCAATATATTTTGCTTTGTTTGACAAAGAAAACCTGACCTTTTTGATAGTTTCAAGACCTCTGGAAGGGTCTCTTGCATTTGGATGGTGTTCTGTATTGAAATGAAAAAGACCAGTACACCAAACCAATGACAATGAAATAAACGGACTACCTTTACCAATTGAATGATTTACCTCATTAGGTAGCTCAGCAAAACGTAGTGGCATTAAAAGACGTGTCCGAAACGCAAAATGTAAAATTGTTGAAAATCATGATTCTATCTCAATAAGGTAGAACCACATCATTTGGATGGGCATCTGGTAAATACATGTACTGTCTCCGATAGGCTTAATGGTACCTAAACCTTCATTTGGGTGTGTCAATAGAGACATTTTAATGGACAAACATTACCAACTATTATGCCTTTTGCGTTCAGGACGCCTCTTTTTCATACCACTTTATTTCGCTAAGGTGCCGAAGGATATATGATGTGCTAAATTACCAAAATTCCTGAAAATAATGTAGATTATCTGAAAGGGAACTATCATGACTTTTATACGAAATATAAAAGGGCTGCACTATAAGAGGTCAAGATATTTATGGTATGTATGACACCAAAGATAAATATCACACTCTATTTATAAGACTTCTTTTGATCAAGTCGTGTAGGCTGTGCTAAATATAGACGGAACATGACGCATTTGAGAAATCTTTTTCTATACAAATGCAGATGCAACGAAATAGATATACATGTGTATCATTGTCAGATAGGTGAACTAAACTGACTTTGGCAAAGGGTGTGTATAAAATTATATGAAGATCTGCCATTACTTTATAAAGAGAAAAATGTGTGATGGTTCTTTGTCTTTTTATTTATAGCTTACCTATATTTTTTATTGTATCAAAATCCCCATAGTACCTTTTCCTTTTCATATTTGTAAGAAGGATGAATTGAAACAGCTAGGATTAATCTTCCTGGGAATGAAATTGACTAATTGTTTTTTGCTAGAAACTACAGTAATGTGTAATTAAACATATATAATTAATTACTTGGGTTTCTAAAAACAAAATGCTCCTGAAACAAATGGCAAGAAACGGTGTGGCGATTCCGTAGCAGGAATGTGTGCGGATGCCATTGTCTCATTCCTGATTCAGGCATTTCCAGGACTGGGTCTCTGTTTGGGGAAAAAAAAAGTTGAACTAATCGGTATACTTGAAGGCTGGTAATTTTGTACGATTCCATGTTTACTATAAGCTGCCCATATTGAAATCTTGTCCTTTGTATATGTATAGCGCAGCAGAACCTGTATATAAAAACTGCTTCAGAGAAAATTAAATGGGGTCTTCACAGACAGGTGTGTACCTTTTTCTTTCCAATAAAATTTATCGCCCTTATGACAGATGACATCTTACCTTAATATGTCGTGTCCATAGGCTACTCCATGTCTAAGTTTGATTTGTATAGCAATAACTTCAAAAGTAACCTAAGATGCATGATTGCTACTGACACATATCTACAACAAAAATATTGCATTGGTCAGCCGAAGACTCGTAAAATAATTTAGGTACATGTAGCATGGCGAAAGGTACCGGTAGTTGCATGAAAAGAAGCGTCCGAAACACAAAATGCATAATTGTTGAAATTCATAATTTTATCACAAAGAGGTAGAACCATGTTGTTAGGATATGGAGCTGGTAAATGCATGTACTATTTTTATTAGGATTCATGTTTCCTCAGTCTTCAGTCAGATATGTCAAAAAGGAATTTTTAATTAACAGGCATCTCAGACTATTATGCCATTTGCATTTGGGACACATCTTTTTGTGCCACTAAAGCTTCCTAATGGTGAATGTGGAAGCCATTTCATGTTTGCTTTAATTGAAAGCTCATGAGCCCTTATATCATCCAAGCAGTCGCGCCTCAACTTATTATGATGAATAATAAGATCTTGACAGACAACCTTGATTCCTTCACTCAAACTCTTATTATCCTATGATGTAATTACATACAACAATCGTAAAATGCAGTTATTTTATTCTTATCCAGTTTAGAATGTGTGAACATCAGCTGAATATATTAATTATTATATTGGTTGTGACATTGAAAAGCTTATCTTCGTAATTCATTTTTTGAGAATTAATCTGTAAATCTTTGAACAGCTTCTTCTGAGAACTATAAAAGCATCATCTCATGATGGTATACATATTTTTAGAAGTATGAGGATGATTTTTTTTATAGAATGGAAGGGGTGTGTGGTTTAGCTTCCATCGCATTCAACCTTTCTTGTATTCACACTTCTGGTTAATCGTAAAACACAAACTGCTAACTCCATTTTTGCAGTGGAAAGACGTTTTTACAAATGAACACTTATCTGTTTTCATTGAAAGGAGTTTGTGTTTGCCCCTTGCATGTAAATAGTGTCCATGCGATGTGTTGTATTTCTCCAGAGGTATTTTTATCAACAGATTCTGCTTTATTTCTATAAAACAACTACAGTGTACATCTACATACAGTGGATAAAAAGGGTTGTTGTGTGGCAAATGGTCCATTTTCAAAAGTATTCAAATTAATGCACATTTAGTACCTAGCAACAAGCTTACATTCACCTGTGATTTGTTATTGTATCTCAATCAGACATGGCTTGTCCTTTTGAACGAGGCTCTCCACAAGGATATATGCATTAAAATTTGATTTACATTACGAATATGGTCTATAATGCAGAGCTATAGAAATTCTCAGTGCGGTCCGGTGTTTATTTTTTGTGCTGATCGGCACTCGTGGCAAGCCTGCGATCCTGCCAGTTGCAATTCATGGCAAACAAAAGGTTAAATAAATGCAGTTAACTCTGCATAACTTGAATCTGTTTGAACCGCAAGAAAAATAGTTTGATGTATGCAAAATTTGACTTCGAAATGTAAATAACACATGTCTTGCATAGTTTGGTCCCCCAAAATTGATTCGAAGATATGACTTGTGCGACTTTGAGTTATGCATAGTTAACTGTAAGATGTATCTACAATGATATATCATTTTATCCTTGAAAAATTTAATTAATGCCCTTCAGCTCATAACAGAAGATAATTAGGGAACTCTGATTACAAATATCAATGTCCAACAATTTCCACAAATATCCAATTTCTTCAGCTCTTCAAATAGCATCGTCACGAAGCAAGTAAGGCTTCTTTATGGTTTCAACTTAATTGGTCAGAATAGTGCATCGAGAGGTTTGCATTCTTCAAGTCACATCGAGTGAAACCCCTCAATAAAGAAATACATGTATTAGTTGCTGTTTTGATTTTTTTTCATGATTGAAGAAATTGAATGTATGATGACATGCACCAAATATAGTGTACTGAGGAAATAGGGGAAGGTAGATCGCAAAGACTCTCAATAATTCCATCTAAGGCAACTTCAATAGCCTTGTCCATGGCTCATTGAAATATGCAAGCAGTATACAATGATGAATTATGCCATCCAAACACGATTCAAAACAAAATAGGATATTGCAATTTTCCATGAGTTGGTATTTTGAAAGTCTTTGTGGTCGCATTGACTTCATGCATCTATCATAATAGCCTGTCACTCTTGATAAATTCATTATTGCTATAATAATATTGATTGTGTTGAATAAAGTGTATTCTCTAATATTTGATATGAATAGTTTATTTTAAGGAAGAGTTGTTCTTCTTCATGACAAAGCAAAGAGAGGGAGAGGGGAGGGAGAGAAAGAGCAAGGTAGAGTACAGGAGGAGAGAGAGAGAGAGAGAGAGAGATGGCGAAGGATCTAGAGGGTGTGAAGGCTAGAGAGAGAGAGAGAGAGATAGAAAATGATGTAGAGGGTGTGAAGGATAGAGAGCAAGATAGGAGGAGACAGATAGTTAAGGATAGAGAGGGGAGAGAGCAAGAAAGGAGGAGAGGGTGAGATAGTAAAGGATATAGATAGTGTGAACGCTAGAGGGAGAGGGGAGAGAGCTTGGAAAAGGGTATAGAGGGTGTGAAGGCCAGAGAGAGAGAGAGAGAGAGAGAGAGAGGAGGAGTGAGATAGCTAAAGGATAGCGAGTGTGAACGCTAGAGAGAGAGGGAAGGTATTGAGTTTGAGTTTGAGTTTGAAGTTTATTATCCAAAACAAAAAGTAAATCAATATAACAATCAAATGTGAATGATTAATTAATATTGAAAGGATAAATGGGACCAGAAAATAGCATTTAATGTTAATCGTGTCTAGTACCACTAACACACAAAAAGTATCACAGCAATAAATGAGAATGTAATGAATAAATATGAATAACTATTGAATACATACTTAAGCTACAAATTAGAGGGTGTGAACGCTAGAGGGGGTGAGAGCAAGAAAGGGGACGAGGTGAAAGGAATGAAAAGACAACGAAGATAGAATGAGAGATGGTGGAAGAGACACGGAGCAAAGAAGAGAGAGGAAGTAAAAGAGAGACAGAGAAAAACGCCATCTATAGATCAACGTGGGTCAGAGTTGCATGACTCCTAATGCTTATTTTATGAATACCGGTAAGCTTATCTTTTGTAAGTCCCCTTCCCTTATGAGATTTCTTTGGTTCTAGTATTTAACTTCAGGTTGCACTCTTGTTTTTCCTTACCTTTAAAATTGTAATATTTCATCATTATTTCATCACTATTTAAGAGACAGTCGTGTTCTCAACTTAAAATATTGGTTGCTAAGTTTGTTTATGCCGTTGAAAACGGTAGGCTAATGAGCAATTACCATATTTTTAACACCTGGTTGCGTTATAAAAATCGGCTTTATACATAAATGTTTATAAGTATGTTTTGGGAAACTATATATATGATAATGGTCACATTCATGGACTTCTTTAAATATGGAAAATAAGAATTGGTTAAATCATTATAACCTACGTCAATTAGACATTAATAATGATAATAGTGATAATCATAATGATAGTAATCATGAACATAATTATTTTCTCTCTCTCTCTCTCTCTCTATCTCTTGTAATAGTGCCTTGTATAAATCATTATCCCAGCTTTAGTCGAGCTGCTCTGATTAGGTGCTCAAACGTTCAAGGAATTTCGAGTGCTCAAACAGGGATACGAACCACGCATCTTGAACTTCATTATCTGGTAACTTATCCACTATAGGCCTTCTGTATGTTACATTTTCCACGATGATTGATAAACGCCTTGCATTTCTTCACACGACTAAAAATGCGCTATATATAACTAAAAGACAATGTTAATGTTATCATCATTAATTATTAATGGCAGATATGCATGCCCTCTGCAGAAAATGAACAATTAAAGAGATAATTACAGCAGTATTGACGGCTGCCCGGTCAAAAACAGTCGCCAAAGGACGGAATTAGAGACAACCCCGAAACAAAAATAGATTAAAAAAACAGAAGAGTAATATAACATTGGCCCTCGTCTCACCTCTGAACTGCATGCGATACTCCACTCATTAACTGGGTCTACGTGAATGCCTTTGGAATTGTTCAAATTTTAAAAGGCAACCCGAGAATGAAATTGCCTGGTTATGGTTCCCTTGGGATCTATAACGCCATTCGTCTTGTCCTCATCAAAATGCACGGACTATCATTGCTCAAGTGCAGATAAAATCGGGTCGGGGTATACTTGGATTCATATTTTAGTGTAGTCGACTGAACATGAAGTGATTGTGAATTCCTTTACACATGTATAGGGGCGTATATAGGCCCGGCTAAGAAGGGCATGGGGTCCACCCCCTCCCTGTCACCGAATGGTGAAAACAAGAGGGAGGGAAAGAGAGGGGATGAAGGGTGTAGTGGGAAGAAAGAGAACGTACACAATAAATTAAATTTTTTGAGAGGAAAAAAACTCCGTCTAATAGGTGAACTTGATAATTCGTATATGACGCAAGAGCTCATCTCTCCAGTCTACATGAACTCAATTAATTGGCTTCCCGTATCACAGAGAATCCAGTACAAAGTCACTCTTCTAACTTACAAGGCAATTCGGCAACTCTGTGTTTTTTATTTGTGTTTTTTTTTATTTTTTATTTTTTATTGTTTTTTGTTTTAACTGTAATTACTCCTATGACTGTTTCTTTAAATGATTATGAATGATCAATAAAACATACATATTGAAAAATCAAATTAAAAAACTCTGTCCCAGCTAAATTCTGATCCCTTCACTTTGCATCTCAACACCTCATATCGTTGAGCCTATGAACGACCAAAAACGACAGGACAAAGTCGTACGGATATAGAAGATTTTCATCTGCAGCTTCGCGTCTTTGAATTTCCTCCCCAATACTGCCCGAACCATCACAGACTTAACTACCCTAAAATCACAATTGCAATCTTACTTGTTCAAAAATGCCTTCTGATGTCATTTAAAATGCATTATTGTATTTCATCATAATTTAAACTACATTTCTGTACTTTTTCATAATTTGATTTCATTTACTTATAATTACTGTTGATCAGTTTTGCTCTTATCATGATATTTCTTTAGTTCATTAATTAGTAGTTATGTGTAATTTTGTTGTGTTATTATGGTAAAGCGCATAGATATTTTCTCCGAAGATGAAATGCGCTATAGAAGCCTATAGGTTATCATTATTATTATCATTATTATTATCATTGTTATTATTCCATCCACCTAGTAGTTTATATGCTAGTGCCCCCTCAATCCCTGGAACCACGCTACACGACTATGGTTGTTACCAGATAAATGGAGAGAGGGTGTAACTCATTGATATATTTTAATGCACTCTTTCCCTTCTCCTTATCCCTCGTCTGCTCTACTGCATCATCAGGATGTTGGTGATGATGGCGATGATAATGATGATAATACGTGCCTTCACGGTTGTTTCATCGCAAAGCATGCCGGGACATAATTCTAGTCCATTTTCACCTTCGCCGTGATCAGCTGTCCTGTTGCAAACAACGGGATTCTTATCGAATCAACATCATAAAATCTTGTACATAGTCCGCTATTCTGCAGTGATTTTCTTCCAATCCAGTATCATTTGTACGGTAAGAAACCAAAGTTTGTGGTTATTCATTTTATGACTAATAAAGCTGATAATACGACGTAATGAGAGTGTGCCGAGATCCAACTTTAGTAAATGTAGGCCTAGATCTAGTCCCGTATGTTCAAATGTGTGTGCATTTTAAGTAGACTGATTGCCTTTTAAGCTGCTAAACACTCGTGTTTTAGGTAGAAATGTACAGTAATATGAGATTTTTGTCTCATGAAATATGAATAGACTTTCTAGGTCCTATAATTGATAATGGAATAGGGTCTACTAGAATGGCCGACAGTTAGGCCTAGATAGTGATTGCAATTAGAAATCATAAATGTAAGAAAGTAAAAGAGGCCATGAAAACGATAGATTTGTCGATCTGGATCTGGATATAATAGTCTGATATCAATGAGCTCTACTTGAGGATCTACATGACGGGGGCGTACAGAGGATTTTTCGAGGGGGGGGGGGGAGGCCGGGGGGTAAAATGTAAAAATCATGCAGTCAATTTCACAACGACTCGGCCAGCCGGTGAATATAAGCCGGGGGGTGGTAAGAGCACTTTTTTTTTCCTTCTTTTTTTACCCGAAAATATGAACATTTGGCAGACCGATATTTCGTTCAGTTGGTGGGGGGTAAGGTCACCTTTTTTGGGTCACCCTTTAGCACAAAAAATGTTTAATTTATTTTTGTTATTAAAAAAGTGAGGGGGGGGGGTTCCTCAAAAACACACACACACATAAACAAAATTGGAGGAGGGGGGGGGGGTTCAACCCCCGAAACTCCCTTCCCCCTGCATACACGTCTGCTACACGATCTAGTGTTGAAGAAGTGATGAGGGTTCTTTTGTCACAAACTTAAATTTGATTGTCTTTTCCCTTTTATTTATCAGTTGCAGCATCATCGAACACTATGGCCGATGAATCAGAAGATAACGTAGAAGCTACGAGAGAGCTCATTTCACAATGGACAACAGAAGTGTTACGTGACTTTCTACAAGGAGGGGA
>JAVYIG010016929.1:0-28756 GCA_035222895.1 Strongylocentrotus droebachiensis
CCTTTATAATGTAGCACTTGCTCATTAAATTTTGAAAAGGGCATTTTCCGTAGTTAAACGATGCATACTTAGTGTTGATTAATTTGCAGCCCACAACTGTGAACTCATCTGTAAGTCAATTAGATAGCACCTTTACATTCGTTCGCCAGGAATAGAAAGATGTTGGTTGGAAGTATTTTTGTTACAGACAGTAAGAGAGAGAAACAAAACGAGATGATATTGACATTGAGAGAGAGAGATAATATTGGGGAGAGAAACATACAGACTAAAAAGAAAGATATAGAAACAAAGAGACCAACAGAAAATATAGGGGTGTTTGAAAAAGACAGAGATATAATACTGTGCAAGTGTGCGTGTTTGTGCGTGTGTTTGTGTGTGCGTGTGTGTGTGCGTGAGCGTGTGTGTGCGCGTGTGTGTGTGCGTGTAAGAGAGAGAGAGAGAGAGAGAGAGAGAGAGAGAAAGAGAGAGAGGAGAGAGAGAGAGAGAACAAGGGGATAGAGAGCATGAATAGAAGGAGGGGACGAGATATAGAGTTCTGCACAGAGAAAGGAAGAAAAAGAGAAATCGAAAGATAAAGCAGATGATATGGGAGGACATTATAAAGACCAAGAGAAAGTAGATAGAGAGAGAGAGAGAGCATTTGGTCATCAGGATTCGGCATCCCGGCGTTGCCATGGTAATCACGCAGTGTAATGGACAGAAGAGACTTAAAGGATACCGATGCCTAGATTATCCTCCTTCCCTCTCCATGATGTAAAAGTAACTCTATCGTGAAAAAATAATCTCAAAAGATAATTCTCTTTCTGTAGTACATGCATGTATCTGCATATTTTCAGATTCCAAATCTATACATTTTTAAAACAAGGATTCCCTCCGGAGTCTTCAGGAAATTGTACATATTTTACCCATAGATTCACATCCCAGGCGTTTGGTCGTGAATAATTTGCCATCAATAATATTCTTCAATGTGGCAGAAGTCGCGAAATTCGTCCAACCCCGTTGGGTTGAGTTTGCCAGTTAGTGTCATCCGCGTCGCCCGTTGAAGCCGTGATTGGGTCAATGGCCGCACTTGAAACTTAGAACCCCGAGGGTGAAAAAGAAGAACAAAAATGTCAGAGGATGAAAAAGAGAAGAAGAACATGGTGATGGTGAAGGCAGGAATTATCAGGAGGGATGTAGTAGGATTATGGGTGTAATTTATGCTGATACTCACGTAAATGTATACTTAGTCAAAATGTCAGATGGACGGACGGGCATAGCGTAACACTCCTTATTGAATTGCTTCGCTAGCGACAATACTGATTTGTATGTACTGTTTCAATATATGTCAATGAGCTATTAGGTTGATATTTTATTATTGAATCAAATGGGGTAAATATGATGAATTTAAGAATAGTTAATGATTAAATAACCGGTACAACATAACTTTGGGTTAAAAAAAAAACACAGAGAGGGTCAGAGAGATATAAAGTATAGTAGAAGAGAGGAGAAAGGGGTGGAATGAGAGAGGAAGGGAGAGGAAACGAAGGAAAGGTGAAAGGAAGAGAGAAATGGGGAACTGAGAGAGAGTGACAGAGAGTGGAGAGAGAAGAGAGAGAAAATAGAAAAGGAGATTGGGAAACACCAAGACGGAGAGAGAGAGAGAAAGAGAGAGAGAGAGAGAGAGAGAGAGAGAGAAATAGAGAGAGAGAGAGAGAGAGAGAGAGAGAGAGGAGGAGAGGGGGGAGGAGGATTACTGAAAACATTAATAAGAGGGGAAAGTTTGAGAACGAGAAGAGGGGATTGTACGCTGCGTGTGAAGCCATTATCCTTAGCAGGTCGATTAATATTACATAATGGATGATCGGTTATTTTCCTCTCTTGAAATAACCCAATCTTTAAGTCTAAACATAATAATTAATAATGATTATGACAAACACGTACCAAGTCCCTTGTCATATTTTGCTTTTAGATTGAACATAGCTTAATGACTACATTAAAAATAGTATGGGGCACTCTAGGTATATCATGAGATTTTCAGAGTTCGGGTCAAACATAGTTTATTTACAAAATAATAAACAATAAACATGAATGCCCTACAAATAATACTATGTTAATCATGAGGGAATGGGATCAGAACAGAGGTTACATGTAGAAGAAATGTATTTCTTATTACTTAGACATTGTCTCCATAATTTATCTTATTTTGCAAGCAAGTGTTAAAAAAGTAATAATTTTCACAAATTTGCCTACAAATTATAGTTTGCCGTCCCCCCCCCCCCCTCCAAAAAAAAAGGGGGATGGGGTTCTATGCCTATATAGCTTATACATTTAGATTCTCATAATCAAGGGGAGGGATGGAAATAAAATTGAATTTGTAAATAATGATAGGGAGGAAAACTCATGATGGAAATGAAGAGAAAGGCAGGGATAGGTAGGGATTGAAAGAGAGAGAGAGAGAGGGAGAGAGAGAGAGAAAGAGAGAGAGAGAGAGAGAGAGATGGGAGAGAGAGAGAGAGAGGGGGAAGAGGCGGGGAGTTAAAAGACAAACAAATATGAAGACAGATAGGCAAAGACACAAAGACAGACGGACAGAGACGAGAAGAGAGACAGATGTAGGTATAGAAATAATTAAAGTAAGAACCCATGAGAATAAATAAAAGACATTATGCATACCGAGGGTGGTCAAAAACCCATTAGAAATATGAGAAACACGCTACGAAATGGAATAACAGATGCAGGTTTTGTTCTTCATTACAATGCTAAAGGTTAAGAGTGAAAAGAAAAGAGTCAAAGCAGACAGGAGGCGAGGTGAGAAATGAGTTTTGATCTGTAAATTAGACAGTCTATTCCATCTTGTGCTTCCTATATGCAAGGGTAAACATAGACGGACATCGCCTCTAGAAATAGATTCACTATGCAGAGAGAGAGAGAGAGATTCGCATTTATGTTGTGTTAACTTTGTACTCTCGTATTCATTACATAATGTATGATATCTGACGATGAGTCCGGCCCCGGAGTCGGGAAGCCATAGCGCAGGATACGAACTTTCGGAAACAGGGATTTCCTCGAAAGGTGACATTAACGGATTTTCAAAATAAATGTGTTTGAACTCGAATATTGATGAAAGAATATCAAATTGAGGTTTTCTGCGTTCAACAGAAAACCGAAAATTTGTGTATTCTTTTTATCAATATTTGTCTTCAAACACATTTTTGGGGCGGAAATCTCTGCAAAATTGTATCTTAAATGACATCCTCTTTCTACAGTTTAAGCGAAATTTGGCCATCAAGTTTTTGGCGAATTTGGTGCTCCCAACACTTTAGAGGGGCTTTAAGGTTGAACAAGCCAACGTGGAACGGTGTTATTCATGTCAAACAACCTTGTGGATAAGGGAAGGGGGAGGGCGAGAAGCATGCACCCCACTATTTTCCTTTTATTGGGGGAGGGGTGTTTACAGACTTACATACATAAATCACGTATGTAATGCATGTTCAAAATAATATTGTTCAATAATCAAATAAGGCAGTTGCTACGTATTGTCAATGGAAGTAACAGTCTTCTTCCGGATATACGACGAATTGCTTCATTTTGTCCAGGTAAAGCATTATAAACCAAATTATTGATAAATTGATTATCATAACTATTATTCCTCACTCAGCATAGAAATTAACCTAAAACTGTTATCGTTGTACGTCAAAAGATCACTCACCTACTTTTAAGGCACATTTTTTCGCGAACCCCTTCTATTTTTGACCAACTCCTGCAAACAGATTCGATCATGGCATGCCCTATGGATCTATCATAAAATCAGTGGTGGGTGTTGTGGGTTAAACGCGGTTTACTTCTTCGAAATGCAACCAAAAAATAATTACGTCGTGAGTGTGTTCATCCATCATAGATTTCACCTCTTCCTCCCTCACTCCCTCTCTTCTCCTTCTTCTTTTTCTTCTTCTCCATCTTCTTCTTCTTCTTCGTCTTCTTCATCTTTTCTTCTTCTTTTTTGTTGCTGCTTCTTCCTCCCTTCTCTATATCTCTCTCCATTTCTCTCTACCTCATTATATCTGTCTCTTTGTCTTTCCCTTTGCTTGATTTGTCTCACTTTCTCTCTCCTTCACACTCTGTCTTTCTGTCTCTCTCTGTCTCTCTTTCCCACTTACTTCCAACTCGCCATTTTCTGAATAATTTTCGCCCAACCTCTCCGCCTCTCCTGTCCCCATCGACTTGTGCCGTACGTGAGCGAAGATTTAGATGGCGAGCGAAGATCAGGTTTTATACCCCTGTTGACTGCTTGCAGCCACCGCGGCCGGGGTCAGGCCAAGTTCAAGTAAATTCCCTCTTTTTTCCCTTGGCGTGCATTTTAACTAATAGGGAACCTCGGAGGAGGCGTTGGAGTTTTCTTCAATTTCTGAAGCCTCTGGTCGAGGATTTAAAAACTAATTTAAGTTTTTAAATTACTAATGAGGATTTTCAGGCGGCCATAAAGTGAAAGTAGCACAATGTTCGAAATGGGGTGGGTCAAGAAAAAAAAAGAGTTGAAGTGAGAGAGATATAGAAAAAGAAAAGGCTAGAGAGAGAACAATATAAAGAAAAAGACAAAGAGAGTGCGAGAGATAGAGATAAAGAGAGAAAGAGAGAGAGAGAGAGAGAGAGAGAAAGAGAAGATTAACTGTGGGAGGAATAGAAGCGTGATATAGGCTACAGAGATTATGGAAATCAGTATGAATTTCACTAAGAGCTGATATTTGTGATTATGAATGACGTAAATGAAGAATAATAACAAGATGAAGGAACAAGAACAATAGAAGAACAAGATGAAGAAGAATTAAGAACAAGAACAAGAACACAAATGGTGATGTTGATGTTAATGGTGACGACGACGAAGAAGAAGATGATAATGATTTTCGTCATCATCATCCTTATTACTGTCATCTTTAATTATCATCATCATCAAAATAGTAATTTAAACATTATGTTAATAATAGTAAAAGTAATAATGATGATAATAATGATAATAACAATAATTTATAATATTGAAAATGCAATAACAATAACGATTTTACCATTCATTGTATAATGACGATGATGGTGATGATCATGATAATGATCACATTGAAAATAATAATGGCAGTTGTCGAGCCTTACCGTTTATATCTGAGGTACCCTGTAACGACCATTTACTTGAATGTAAATGATAGGCTGTGTGTGTTACCATGGAAAAATGCTATTGCGATAATTTTCTTAATTTTCTGTTATTATCTTATCGGTCATTTTCATTGGTTTAGTGTTTTTTTTTAAAATTCTTTTGAAATAATAAATAAACTTTCAAAAATACGAAATAATATATCAAAATGGCAGACGGAGAGCAATCAGTAACATGTGACAAGCCATTATGAATCGTGACTGCACACCCACCCAAGGGTACATATAAAACAATTTTTATTTTCATAATTGAACTTTAATTTTACCATGTCTCACGACAGTCTCCACGAAGTCTACCAACTTAGTGCATTCAATCACCCTTAGGTTTCACTGAAAATGTCAAGTCTAAGAAATGTTTATAGTTTCTATACGATTTCATTCTTCTTTAGATTGATGGCAATTAAGTGAGCAGATAAAAATGAATAAAAGAACAATTGATACAGCCTTCCAGTACCCAAGACGCTTTTACTATTCCCTTGAAGTAAAAGTCGTGATGAATATTTTAAACCCATCGAAGTTCCTTCCCTCCCAGCGAGATTTACAGAGTATAAAACATAGACGAGAGTATTGATGTTTTGCTGAATGTCATTTTCTTATGAAATCCCGGATATCCCGGACATTGTGTTTCAAATTTCTAGAATGTCTAATGACTTTTCTGTCTATTCACTATACTGAGCTCCATATATAGCTTGAGGCCTGTTTTGCTTTCTGATCAAAAGATAAAGTCAGATATCTTGGTTTTATACATTGGCAGCTGAAAGAATTAACAAAGCAAGCAAACAACACAAACAAGACAGGACTTCAAAATTCCTGATATTTTCTAACTCTTGCTTTTCTTATACTAAAAGCGAAATCCAAAACCAAATCACACTTGGATTCAATTATCGTGAACGTGAATCTTGAAAGGCTATACATTTATCACTAGTTCTAGTATTCCTTCAAACACTTTCATTTTAGCAAAAACCAAAGGATACACTTTGAGAAAGAGCACATAGTATTCAAAATGAATTGGATATTGATAGCTTGGCCCGTATATTTCTTGGAAGCCGCCTTACTTTAGATCAGGTGTGAAACCCTACCTAGTGCGGCAAGATAGTGCACAGATTTATAAAGTGCAAAGTCACCATTTACAAATCACCCTAACGCTGTCACTAAATTAAAGCAGATGTTTTAAGTATCACTTTAATTCAATGACCAAGCTAATTTTGTTTCTTTTGTGTAACGCAAACACAGTAGGCATGATCGTTGTGCATAAACTAAAGAGTTGACACCGTCTTGGCCTTCCATTCAATTTTAAATTCGGAACACTTTCGAGAATGTGCAGATGGATGGGACTTTGAGTATAGATTAATGTTTGTATATGGTATTTATCATACATACATTATCATGCGCAGTTTAAAGTTGATTTGTCGTAATTGTTAAAAGAGCACGAATAACCTGTTTTCACCGCCTTTTTGTCAATATCAAATCATTTAACTTTCCACTGTCTAGTTATTTTTTCACCTTTAAAAGAACCCGATGGACCAAAGTGACCGACTAGATAGCATGCATCCATCAGGACCTTTTAACTTGACCGATGACTTGTGACAAGATGATGCCGTGGTGAAAGTAATGATGGACTTCTTACCCTTCCTTTCCTTTCCACATCTGACAGCTGGCCGTCAACCATTGCGTCAACAATCTCATCTTTGTTACCATCAATCTTAACCTCCTCCACTCCTCCTCCGTTTGTTCTTTTTGTTTTGTCTTTGTTTTGTTATCTTTACACAACTCCCTCGCCTCTACCACTCTCTCTTATTCAGTCACGTCGTCCATTCCTTCCCACCCCCTCTTTCTCTCTCTCTCCCCCTCCCCCTCTCTCTCTCTCCCCTCTCTCTATTTCTCTCTCTCTCTCCCTTTCTCTCTCTCCCTTCTTTCTCCTTCTTCTTTCTCTCCTCTTTCTCCTTTCTCTCTCTTCCTCTTTCTCCTTTTCTCTCCCCTTTCTCTTAATTTTGCACCTCTCTCTCTTTCCAATTATCTCAGTACTACCACTTTCTCCCTTTATTCCCCTTTTTTCTCTTTCTCTCTCTCTCTCTCTCTCTCTCTCTCTCTCTCTCTCTCTCTCTCTCACATACTCATCTTTGCTTTTCTCTTCCTCTCTGTCTTCTCTTCCATGCCATCTCTCCTTCCTGCAATACAACTCTTTGAATTTTCTTTTTTTCTTCCAATTCTTTCTCTACATTATTATTTTCACCCTTTACCCATTACGACGGAGTCCAACTCTTATAATGTTATGCTGTCTTGCTTTCTATACTGCATTTATTCATTAATGTTCATTTCTTTCCCTTTTCTTTGAGATTTTTAGCCTATACACAACAAATTAGTACAATACATTGTAATAATGCAAAATTACCACATGATTTTGCAAAACGTAATTATGATCCCCCCAAAAAATAAAAAAATGAAAACGAATCGAAAATGTTAAATTTAACCGGAATAGAGCAAAAGTGCGTTATACAAACAGTTACTTTATACCTCTGCATTTTTTAAAATATTTTGTATGTATCCCCCCTCATATACCTACATTTTTCGTATGAAACGAGTGTTTGGGATGGGGATTTTTATAACATCAATATGCAGCTACATTTATGTCAACTTAGACTCACCAATGTCCGCCCCCGATGAGTTCTCTTTTTTCTGTAAAAAGCTAATTAAATGTACATAAAGAGAGAGAGAGAGAAATAGATGAGACTCTTGAATTCATTTAGAAATCGTTTGACTTTCTAACTTTCTAAAAGCCATTACTGTTTAGAAAGGTATGTTATCCTTATTCCCGAATTGTTGTAAATTGCTATATTGTGGATAGTTTCATATCAGCGCCACATGAAATGCACTGAAAATTTACCTACAAACTTTTCTGTTAACCTTCACAATATTGCTTCCAGTGTTTTACTTTACGGCGACCTGGTTCATTGAAATTAGGTTTATTTTATGAATTAAGATGAGGGCTTTTTTTTTTATAAAGAGTGCGTGTTAAAAAGTACATTAATTTCCCGTCGATTTATATGATGGCGATGGCGCCTGTGGTATAGCATTAAACAGAGTCTGTACGTTGAGATGGCGGTAATAACAACTGCGGCACAGAGCAAGACGGCGTCGGTTCATTGAAACGAGCCGAACCCGTGCCGGTGGCCTTCTTTGTCAAAATACCATAGCTCGTTGAGCGGCGCCAAGACAAGACTTTGGTAGCCTATATTGTTATACAACTCGACTAGAGCCTCATCAAAGAGTGTTAAATTGTTTATTATGAGAGAAAAAAGGAATTTATTATGCACAACAGTATTATAGTTATGTAACCGCTATCTTGCTGATATATGAGATTATACGCTTGGAGATGCATGGTAAATTTTATCAATGTTGTTTTTGATTTTTTGTTCTTCTTTTTAATCTTTTGAATGATTATAAACATTTCAAAAAAATGTTATGCATCGTTTCATGTAATTAAGGAAGTCAGGTAGTTTAAAAATTAGAGACACATTCACAGCAACACCTTTAATATTCATCTACATTTTGTACCTTTCTCGTGCTGGTATCATGTATTTTAAGCTGCATTCAAACAAAAATGTTTAACTCTGTGTCATAAATTTTCCTTCTAAACAAACAAATATTATAAGCTTTATGCATTCATCACAGTCAATCCATTCAATTAATGGAAGATTAATCTCATCTTGCATGAAAACTAGTCGGGCAACCATCCCGCTACTCCCCGGGCCTACTCCCTCGCCCCTCTCTCAAGGCATCACGCTGAACCATCCATCTTATCTACCCACACTCGGTGACAGAGCCTTCACAACTCCTGCTCCCAAACTGTTGAATACCCTACCCATATCTCTTATAGTAACCAACAATCTGTCAATACCTTCACAAAATATTTCAATACTCACTTCTCCTCAATATAAATGTAAAGCGCATTTGAACATGTATAATATTTTATGGAAAATGCGCCATATAAATTTTTAAAAAATCAAAAGTTTTAGGTAGGATGATACCTTCATATCTACCCAAGATAGAGGATGTTTCTTAAAAAGCGTGATATATTATATAAATATACGAAGACGTGCCAAGTCCGCTATATTTCAGATTTAAACAGTCATGAATGCTCATCAAACATGATTTAGCATTCATAAAGCATAGTTCTCGGTCGTTAACATGCAACATGCTGTTATACTTTCCATATGTCGTTAACAGGTACATGTTGCTCATACATGGAATGAAAGTATCGATATTTTTTATTTGGTTTAGAATGTAGGAAAACCGTCTACGGTAATGTTAGGAATAGATGACAGATGTTCATTAAAGATACGATGTTCTTTTGCAGCCAACATCAAATTCTGTAGAATTTTGCAGGAATTATGAATATGTCATGTATGTCCTATCCGTGGAATTTAAACGTTAGCAGTGTCCTAGTATTAAAATTATGCAAGAAAACCCGTTTACTTTCTAGACTTCCCTGGCAGACACTATTGAGTGACTGACTGACACTTTTTTTTCTTTGGTAATAACATACATAAAATGAGCTGCAACAGGTACATAAGCATTAATTTTGTCTGCATCAATAACCCACTACTTGTAATGGCAAAATTAAACTGACTGAATCTTTGTGCAGCACAAATATTACGACCATTCGGTAGAAGGGTCTGAAAATCAGACTATTACTTAGGTGACTGCAATCACTTATGTCGATTAGACGCTTTTTTCAAACCCTTTTGTTTTGAGGGAAGTTCTAAATAAGTATTGTCTTTCAAATGCCGTTGTAATTTAACCTTTTCATTTTTTTGACCTGCAAATGGGACATAGTACCTTCAAGGGAGAGTTCATTATTCATTTTCAATTAGAAAATGAATAATTATTTTCTTAACACCATACTGAAAATCCTAAAATCATAGACGACCATCACTAGAAAGATAATTAAAGAAAGTAGCTCTTCTCTTCTAAGCTTGCTTTTTAACACCTAATTTGTTAATTGTTTCCCAATATATTTCGAAAGATAGTCTTTTCGTTTTTAGTTCTTTTGTAATTTATGCTAAATTTGAATTCATTAAAGAAAAAAACAACCTGCATACGTGAAGAAGAAGAAGAAGAAGAAGAGCTATAGTGTGGAATACGTTAGCGACAAAGACATGATGTAATACTTTTATTTTGAAAAAGAAAAGCTATGTGATGAATAAAACTGACACATTGAGAGATCGGTCTACATTAAGGCACTAAGCGTGAAATGGGTTTGAAAGGTCATTGTACTTTTAGTATCACTGTACTTTTTAAAGTTAACTTGTAAGCCCTATAATAATATACCCGATAATTTACTGACCTGTTTCCTTCCTTTTTCTTAGTCTTCTTCCTACGCATTTTTTTACCCACCCCTTCCTTTCTGTCGCTACCCCCTTTTCTTTCACTTTCTCTCTTTGTCTCCACTCCCCCTCCTCCTTTTCCTATCTCTCCAACCCCTCTCTCTTTCTCTCTCTCTCTCTCTCTCTCTCTCTCTCTCTCTCTCACTCACTCACTCTCTCTCTCTCTCTCTCTCTCTCCCTTCCCCACTCTCCTATGCTTTTTTACTTTTACCTTATATCTAAAAAAGTTATGCTTCTGTTTTGCTTGAAAACAAGGCAAGTAAATTCCAATATCAAGATCGCGGTCAAATTTAATTTAACCTTAACCCCCATTTTTAGGGTAATGGGACACCATTTTTTGAGGATTCGATGGAAACTAAGAGGAAATTAAGAGTGCTTTTTGTCAGGCATTTAAGAATTCATGAAGTAGGAAAAAGGCAAGGAAATGGCGACATTGATCGCGACTTCAATTTCAATCACCCACTCTCAACTTTGTTATTCAGAGTATCGAGTTCTCAGCACGGAGGTCAGGATGGTCAATTCTCTCTTTCCTCTTTTTTTTCTTCTCTCTCTCTCTTTCTCTCTGTCTATCTATCTCTCTCTTTATCTATCTCTATCTCTCTGTATCTCTCTCTATCTCTGTCTCTATCTCTGTCTCTTTCTCTTCTCCTTCTTTCATGCTTTCTCGCTAACTGACTCTGTCTCTGTCTTATTATGTCTTTCTCTATCTATCTCTCTTTCCTTTCTTTCTTTTTCATATTTTTTCGAATTTCTTTTCTCAATTCTCTCTCTTCATATCCCCTTTTTCTCTCTCATCCTCATTATCGCCCTCTCTCTCTCTCTTTCTCTCTCTCTTTCTCTCTCTCTCTCTCTCTTTCTCTCTCCCTCTCACTCTCTTTTTTTCTTCTCTATTCACCCCTTCATTTTCATGCTCGATATGTTTTTCTCTTTCTCTCTTTCGCCGCTACTTCCCTCTCTCTCTCCCTCACCCTTATCTTTCTCTCATTAGTCTTAATTTGCAAGCAAATCTATTGCTCTATTCACATTCACATTCACATTTTCATTGCAACGGTTTGGATTTTCCCTTCACAAACCATTTTATTTCTAAAATAATCGTGATTAAGAGATGGGAATTCGGTTAAAGTAGATTGTTAGTTTTCAGATAGTCCGTGCATGTACAAAAATAAACTTAATATCATCAATGTTGAATATACATTTGGGGTAGGTTTTTAGCTGACAGTAAAATGCGAGACTACGCATGTATACTGACAATTTAAGATGATAGCCACATTCCTAAACTTACGAATTACAACTTATTAAATGAAGGGTGCACAATATTGAGGCGCAACTCTTTTTCAAAATAATAGATCAGTCTTGGCAAGTAGGCTCTACGTACAAACAGAAGCCATTTTGACAACTACAATAACAACAAAACAAAAATGGTAAACATTAATTGATACATGTGTATAATTATATTGCCCCATTATGATATAGAACCTCAAATCGATCCTTCTAATTTGGCGATCCGAATGATTTGTTTAAATTTACTTTGTAATACTCTTTGATTCATGGCAGTTCTTTATAATGAAATTCTTACCTCAGCATAAATACATTATAGAAGTCCGATATGAACATTGCTCTAGAGCATTCTGGGATTTTCTTTTCTGCAGTTGCGGCTATTAGTTGCCCGGGAAATAAAGTGTTTGATGGACGAGGGTTTTTTCCCGTTGCATAATCTAAATGTGTTTACGAGGTACTGTTGACCGATTGACGCCATCGTATTAAAAGAAGACAAACCAAATCATGTGCCCACCCTTGAGAAATGCTTCAGAACGGTTCTTGAAAGATGCTCCTGTTCAAGATCTTTCTCGTCTAGCTTTATTAACCCGATCCTTTGGCCTGAGCAAGACCCTCTTCTTGTTTTTTTCACAGCCTTTTTAAACTCTTGCTTTGGGCTTTCAAATTCCGAAGTGGGCAATTCAATTACGCAAGTGGGCTCCTCTCTCCAATACAGCCTTTGGAAAATTCTTTATTAGTCCTTTCAAGAGATGTCTTTTTATTTCTGTCTCCCCGTCTCTCTCCGTCCCTCTCCTTATCTCTCACTTTTTCCGTTTACTTTTCTATTGTCTAGTTTATGAAATGAAAAAGACATGTCTTTTGCATGTTGTTTTTTTGCCTGTCTTTTATGTCATTTTATTGCATCATTTTCTGCTAGTGATGTTTGCGGGCGAGAGACACTTTTTGATATGAAGCACGACGGAGAATCACTCGGCCGACCTACGTCATCTATTGCGTCATTGGTTCTCAATTAGTCAATTTCATGTCTTGCCTTCGACCTCGAGGAAGAGGTGAATAACCCCTTCCATGATCAAAGGTAGATGCACGTAGTAGTCTACCCTCAATGATTATACATGCACTGTGAATAATGAAGCAGACTCAATCAGTGGCGTAATGTGCATAACTTTTTTTTGGAGGCAGACAAAAAAAATCGGCATCACCACCAAGTGGCATAATGCAGGGGCGGTAATGCAGGGGCGGCGGAGCGTCTTCCAAGGAGAAGGGGGAGGGGGACACCGCAGGCGCGGATCCAGGATAGGGGAGGCCCAATTCTTTTTTTTTTGCTCCCGAAAATTCGCTCAGTAGGGGGGGGGGGGAGTGGGGTGTGGGGGGGGGGGGGGGGGGGTAGTGAGCACTCATATTTTTTTATTTTAATATTTTTGCTCCCGAAAATTCGCTCAGTGGGGGTGGGGGGGGGAGGGGCTTAGTGAGCACTAATGTTTTTTTAATTTGTTTTGTTTTGCCCCCGTAAATTTGAAAATCGCGCCAGCCGAAAATTCACTCAGTGGGGGGGGGGGGGGGGGAGCATATTTTTTTGGGGGCCCTCGAAAATTTAAAAAATCGCACCCCCCCCTCCCCCTTGAGCGCCAGTGGGGGGGGGGTGCATGTCAAAAAAAAGGTAAAATTAACATTTTTGTACACGCCCCCCCCCCCCCCTGGATCCGCTATTGGGACACCGACAAAAAAGGCACTTTCTGGAGAAAAAAAAAGGAGCAGCTACAAAGGGAAACCTCAAAGTGAACATGATTGTGATTACACTACCAGGGATGACATTTTTGGGGCCCTCGAAAATTTAAAAAATCGCACCCCCCCCCCCTTGAGCGCCAGTGGGGGGGGGGGGCATGTAAAAAAAAAAGGTAAAATTAACATTTTTGTACACCCCCCCCCCCCCTGGATCCGCCATTGGGACACCGACAAAAAAGGCACTTTCTGGAGAAAAAAAGGAGCAGCTACAAAGGGAAACCTCAAAGTGAACATGATTGTGATTACACTACCAGGGATGACATTTTTGGGGGCCCTCGAAAATTTAAAAAATCGCACCCCCCCCCCCTTGAGCGCCAGTGGGGGGGGGGGGGCATGTAAAAAAAAAAGGTAAAATTAACATTTTTGTACACGCCCCCCCCCCCCCCCCCCCCCCCCCTGGATCCGCCATTGGGACACCGACAAAAAAGGCACTTTCTGGAGAAAAAAAGGAGCAGCTACAAAGGGAAACCTCAAAGTGAACATGATTGTGATTACACTACCAGGGATGACATTTTTGGGGCCCTCGAAAATTTAAAAAATCGCACCCCCCCCCCCTTGAGCGCCAGTGGGGGGGGGGGGGCATGTAAAAAAAAAAGGTAAAATTAACATTTTTGTACACGCCCCCCCCCCCCCTGGATCCGCCATTGGGACACCGACAAAAAAGGCACTTTCTGGAGAAAAAAAGGAGCAGCTACAAAGGGAAACCTCAAAGTGAACAAGATTATGATGACACTACCAGGGATGACATGTTTGTTTCTCTCTTTACGTACATGGTACAAGATATTGCTTACGCAACATACTTTATGGTGTGATGGTCTGTTATAGAATTAGAAATAAACCACGTTTTAATTTTATGGGGGGGGGGGAACGGTCCCAAGCCCCCATCAATGCGCCAGTGGACTTAATTGTAAACTATTGAAGTATGAAGAAAGAGTGGTGAAAGCAAAGCTGTGTTTAATCATGACAAGAATCACAAAAGTCTAATAAAGGAGATCTCAAGGCGCCTATATACAAATAATTGGCCGAAGACTTTGAAATATAAATTCAAATAATAAATTTCTACCAGGTATTAAACATAGGTGGAGAGTGGCAAAATGTAGATCATAGTCTTGCCAAAGGGGCATTACTGCCGCGACTGGGATTCGAACAGTGGACCATCTGATGAACACCAGGGTGACGTATATGCACAATCGTATTATACGCTCAAATGTATCAAGAAATACAAATTAAAATATTAGATTAGGAATACTTGCGTGTTTATCACTCTGATATTTTATAAGCTAACATAAACTAATATTACACGCCTCAATAAGTATACTTAATACATGTTATACATGTAGATGAGAGATTACACTTCAAAGTTTTTCATTAAAATCCGTGATTCTGGCCAAATCTTCCCACTGTACTATCTCTACATTCGTTTTGCCATTACATTTCGTTAATTCCCGGCGACAGAAGATTCAAAAGGAGGTGTCGTAGTATAGTAGATCATTCACTTGACTCTCAATCCGAGGGTTCGAATCCTAGCCCGGCACTAACGTCATGTATAAATTGGTATATACCTACAATTGCTAGGGTGATGGTAATTGCAGGGCCCTCAGACAAAATAACACTGAGAAGCTGATGAGGCTTCCCTGGGTACTATAAAGGCATTGTTTGACAATGCTTCCAGTTCTTACAAATATGATCTGCATGGCCCTACGTGTTATCAGTGTCTGTGATATGGTGTAATACTGAAGCCCTACAAAATTATCATGAAGGGCTTCCAAAAAAAGTAAAAATCTTTGAGTGACCGGTTTTTCGATACTCATTTTCCCCCAATTATTGACTGTACCAAACATAGCCTAAATATCTTGATAATCAAACAGGCGATATGCTTGTAAACGTCATGGAATTCCTGACTGACCTAGAGGTTTATAATTATGATTGCAGCATGAGCTAAATCTCGGATTTTGTTAAGAATCTAAGACAAAGATGCCCAATCCCTTTAAAATTACTTTTATCATTATTATATTTTACAGAAAAAACGCGAAGCATACGAAGAGCTTCATTTGATTATAGAATGGAAAGCTTTAAAAAGTCGTATGTCTACATCACGTCGAGAGGGCCACTTTTCTTGAGAGGCCATGGAGAGGTCTTTTAAAGGAAAGAAGGTCACCTTTTCATTCCCTTCAATAGATTGAGGTCCTTTTACGACGCTCCTGAGAAATGTGGTCTTTTAAAGGGTAATGTTTCATGTTCTATCCATTCGGGCTAGAAATATATGATAGAAGGTGGTAAAAAAAACTTAAAGATGAAAAATATAATTCTCCCATTAACTTATAATGCACCCCCAAATTAATGTGTGTACGTAAAGTTAGAATCGAGAATGTTAATCAAGTAAATTCAATATAAGGGTACCATCCTATATCTTTCGGTCACCTGAAGGTGAAGATGCAGTTATCATTCCTGAATCAAGGATCTACATTAAATGTAGATGTGGAATTATAGGGGGAATGTAGTGACGAAACCTGCTTGGTGTCTGTCTTTCCGTCTGCTGGCGTTATACAAAGAGCTTTTAACTCTTACCCCCCCCCCCTCTCTCTCTCTCTTACCCCTCTCTCTCTCTCTCTATCTCTCTCTCTCTCTCTCTCTCCCTCTCTCTAATTCTCTTTCTCCCCCCTCTCTCTTTAATTCTCTTTCTCTCCCTCGAGTCCCTCCCCCCCTCACTTTCCATCCTTTAGGAATATTGCACATGTGAATGTGCTTAAATACAATTGCTCTTATAATGATTGTTATTCTTGCTCCGAAATCAATACATGAATTATCTCAATCTTCCGGTGAAATCTTCCAGTTCACAACGGATAATGCTTTATTGATAAATATTTCAGAACTTAAATGATTTACGTTTATTGATGTCTACTTCTACACACTTGGATTGGAGAGACTCAGTTGACATTACCATTTAAAAACGTTTCATATGTTTGTCAATCCTCCTCAATATGAATTGATCCATACACCCCATGGCCTACCTCACCTTTACTCTAAGTGCGTTTCTCTGTTTCTCCCAGACCTCCCTTTCTGCATTTCCTTTCTTCTATTACCTTTCCTTGCGAAGTAATTGCCCTTTAAACGTAATGCTCTAGGTGAATTTGTCTTCTTGGGGTTTTCCCTTTCTGAAACTTGACCTTACGAGGTGGACATAACGTTCTCCAAATCCTTAGATGCAGGACCTCACTCTCTCTGCATAGGAATTATAATACTTCACTTTGAACACAGTGATAATAATTTAGTGACCCATAATTTAAGTTATGCATGCTATATATAATAACAAAAAACGTAACAGGTCCAAACTATATATCATTCTCCTATAAGTATGAAAAAGGCATTATTGTTATGTTATCATGCAATTTAGCATAAAAGTAATACAGAGATGATATTCATCTTATCCGTTGCATTATTATTATTATAGCTATGTTAAATGCATGTACACACTATACACGAAGTGTAATAATTTACCTTGGGACATACTTCTTAAAATTTGATCTGAAAAGTTATAGATTTTAAGATCCAAAAGCAAATAGCATCAGGACAAAAAAATAGTCACTAAAATGTATTAAATCACTGAGTCATCATTATCATCAGTACTAATTGAATTTCGATGAGCATAATAGAATTGATTTATATTCCATGTATTAGTATTCAACAATAGTTGGCATTTTTAAACTAGCCAAAGAGGCCTACATAATATGCAGTGGCGGATCTAGGGGGGGGGGGGTTGGGGGGTTGCAACCCCCCCCCAAAAAAAAAAATCCGGGGACCATTTTTTTAAATCTTATCGCAAGAAAACGCCATTTTCACACACAGATTTTCAAAAATTTTCCCTACTGTGGGAGGGGGGACACCCCCCTCCCACACCCTCCCCCCTCGCTCGCTCCGCTCGCTTGGACTCGGTCGCTACGCTCCCTCGCATACCACCCCAACCCCCCCCTTTATAAAAAGCTGGATCCGCCCCTGATATGTGTATTTCGAATATGTGAAACATTGATGTGAGAGATGTTGGTTTGTAATTAGTTAAAGTGCAGCAGTAAATCTGCAAAATTATTATTTTCCAACGTGGTATTAGTGACCTAGTATCATTGAGGTTCAACGAGACACCTTGGGGTCAGATGTTGTGTTGTTACTTCAAAACATACGTAAATGATCAATAAACATCTGGAACATCACAACAATATAATATGACCTTCAGAACGAGATGAAATCGGACTAGCTGCAGCTGTGTATAGTGATTTATATGATTATTGATATAATTACGTATATAAGATAGGCCTATGCGTCTGCTTGTCTGTCCGGTTAATAACTACCATGTTTGGAGGCGGATACAGGATTGTCTGGCAGTGTGGGGGGGGGGGGGGGGGGGAGGGAGCACTAGCCGAAAATTTGTGACAATCATACAAAATGTTAATCACTTTATCCAGGTGCCGAATGTGATTGCTGCTTGTGGGGTCAGTAAAAAAAGGCGCGATCTTCCTTATAATTTAACCTGCACAGCAAATGTGGCATCGGGGCCAACCCCTGCATGGATCCGCCAACGTTTCATTTATCATTCGAGTGGGCGGAAGTGCATGGTGTTGAGGTTATCGACTTGCTCGAATATTATAACAATGAAAGTGATAAAAAGTATAACACGGAACGATTAAAAACAATATATTTTTCTGTTTCTGCTTTTGTTTTGGGGGTCCGCTATATCGAACAACATCTATTAATTTCACATTACCTTCTCTTATTTTCCATTACCGCGCCCCTCTCTTTTTGTCAATTGTTTGTACATGTATTATATCATGGACACTGATGCCCATCATTTTACTGCTTCTAAATAGTTTTCAAATGATCAGGCGTAGTGTGATTGTGAAACCAAAACAAAAAAGTGATATACAAAATAAAAGAGTGTGGCACTTTAAAAGGTAAATCGTCTATCCTTAAATCTTTCTTAAAATATATCTGTGTGCTGGATGACATTACAACAAGTTTTAAACAAGTCGACCCCCCTCCCCTCTCCCCCAAAAGAGTCAAAGATTGATGTTCATTAATTTTCCGTTCATGTGCTGGTAACAAATAACTTTGAATATGTTGTTTTATTAATAATTGAAAATTGCATTGTTTTTATTATACGAAGTATTGTCAGTGGTCTGGTGATATTATGGTCCATAGTGTCAACTTACGTATACCATGTTTCTTTTCTTACCTGCCCCTCTTTTAACACATTTTTTAAAAATTTCTTCCAAAATATTTTACTCTACTTCGCACTAGCATATCTTTTCTTCAGCATGACTGTGATCTCCTTTGTATGCATTTTGTACAAGGAAGAAATTAAACCAAAAGTTTAAATTCTCTAAAATACACCTGTTGTCAAAATGTAAACATTTCTAATTGTCTCGTTACTGATTCCCTAATTTACATTACAAAGAAGGTTACTGATTTAAAATCGGTAACACAAAAGTGCTTTCATTTATTACAGTTTAATTATCTATTATTTTTTAACTTAAAGACCGTCAATACTACTGGGCCAGAAGGGATTAGATCACACAGCGAGGTCACTGACAGGTGGCTATCTCATTAACTCAGCTCTCAACTAACATAAGAAAAAGAGGATCATGGGGAACCAACAGGCACCGATTGGGGAAGTTTTCTACATATAGGGAGCAAGTAGCTACAAGTAGGACAGTGGGGCTTTAAGAATAATGATCAGATTTAAATTTAAAACGTTTTTGTTTTTTCTTTCAACATGCTTACATCTTCAAGGTGACCAAAAATTATTTTAATTTGTAAGAAGCAAATTATTGAGCAATTTTATTAACTCTAAATACATTAATGTTGATTAAAAATCGATATGACTCTGCCCTTAAAACAAAGCAAAATTAATATTGCATTATCACAAATCAACACAACTTCGCCAATATTAGTACAAACGTTTATTAGAGTTTAAACAAAAAATGATTATGGAAATAAGTTTTGGGTGAATGTCGAATTCATCATTGCTTGAATTTCTGATCTTTAGTGCCTTTTATTTGTTGTTCTGTTTGTTTTAATTTTTTGTTTTTGTTTTGTTTTCGTTTCCTTTTTTTGTACAGCTGTCTTTTCCTCTATAATTGCGGAGGGGGTAATATTCATACATTGTTATCTTGTTTCAACCTATCTTTTATGATTTAAAAGAAAATAGAAATAACGATTGTTAATTTTTTTAAAAGGCGTCTACATTGCTTTACTCCAGACACAATTTTCTTTGTTAGGAGCGTAGAAATCATAACATAGGTTGTGATTTATATCGTGAGCAAACGGGTCAATGCTCCAAGCGGCTTGACCCGTTCTGATTCGATGGCCAAAACGCCCTCTTCGTACACCTTCCAAAATGGAAAAACCCGAAATAAGCGACCATAACCAGTTTGCGGTATCTTATAAACAGGGATCGTGTGAAAAGCAGACTTCATGATATGATTATGACGCGGTACGGTGTCGTTTTATTTTCCTATATGGCATTGGGTTGCATCCTTATATTGAGGAAAGAGAAACTTCAAGATGTATATATAGGCCTTGGCTTTACTGGGTGAACTATACTACTGCTAACACTACTACTACTACTACTACTAGTACCAGGGGCGTCGCCAAAGGGGGGGGGGGGGGGTGTGGGGGGTGCGACACCCCCCCCCCACTTGTCAGGATATTGTCGGTAAAATTGCGCTGCCGTCGGGAAAAAAAGAGAAAAGGGGGAGGGAAAAAGAGAGGGAAAGGGAAAGAAAAGAAAAAAAGAAAAGGAAAAGAAAAGGAAGAAAGGAAAAAAAAGGAAAGAAAGGAAAAGAAAGGAAAGAAAAGAGAAGAAAGAAAAAGAGGGAGGAGAGGAAAGAAAGGAAAAGAAAGAAAAGAAGGAAAAAAAAGGGAAAAAAAAGTAAAAGGGAAAGAAAAGAAACGGGGGGTGAAAGAGAGGATAGAGGGGGGAGGTAAGAGCCTGAGAGAGGAGGAGTGGGAGTAAAAGAGAGAAGGGGGTTGTTGGGTGGAGTCGTCTCGTCGAGGGAGCAAGAAAGACAAATATGTTGCTGTGTCGGGTCAGTTGTGTCGGTATTTTTGATCGATCCTCGTGTACTATATCAATGCAGAAGTTTGAAGTCGGTGAGATGTATATTGTCGGTCGGCCGACAAGTTTTTTTCCGCTACGAACTGTGACATTTTATCCGCTGTGACGACTTCGAGAGTGACTACAACTACAATACTTGTATTTTCTCGAAGTTTCACTTTCCTATAATATCAGCTAAAGAAATCAGAATTTTAAAGTTTGGGGGGAGACTAAATTCAAACAAGGTTTAAGAGTCAACAACGGTACGACGAATCGTCTTCCTTTCTCTATATTGTGATGAAGCGCCAAAAATTCCGCGCTTCGCGCGGAAGGGGAAAACTTCATTTAGACGAGTCGAGAACGGTACAACGAATCGTCTTTTTTCTCTAATAATTTTAGGAAACTTCAAAGCTTCCGCGCTTCGCGCAAGAGGGGGAAACTGAATTCAGAAAAATAGGGATTATTAAGAGTCGAAAACGGTACAACGAATCCTCGTCATTCTCTAATAATTTAAGGAAACGTCAGAGCTTCCGCGCTTCGCGCGAGAGAGGGAAATTGAATTCAGAAGAATATGGCTTAATAAGAGTCGAAAACAGTACGACGTAGCGTCTTCCTTTCTCTATATTGTGCTGAAACGCAAAAAATTCCGCGCTTCCCGCGAAGGGAAAGCTTAGACGAGTCGCGAACGATACAACGAATCGTCTTCTTTTTCTAATAATTTAAGGAAACGTCAAAGCTTTCGCGCTTAAGGGGGAAACTGAATTCAGACACTTAGGGGCTTATTAAGAGTCGAAAACGGTACAACGAATCCTCTTCTTTCTCTAATAATTGAATGAAACGTCAAAGCTTCCGCGCTTCGCGTGGGAGGGGGAAGCTACATTCAGACAAGGATTAAGATTTGAGCAGGGTTCAACGAATCGTCTACTTTCTCTAATAATTAAATTAAACGTCAAAACTTCCGCGCTTTACGCGAGAGGGGCAAACTATATTTAGATGAATAGGGCTTAATAAGAGTCGAAAACGGTACGACGACTCGTTTTCCTTTCTCTATATTGTGATGAAACGCCCAAAATTCCGCGCTTTGCGCGGAAGGGGAAAACTTCATTTAGACGAGTCGAAAACGGTACAACGAATCCTCTTCTTTCTCTAATAATTAAATGAAACGTCAAAGCTTCCGCGCTTCGCGCGAAAGGGGGAAACTGAATTCAGATGAATAGGGCTTATTAAGAGTCGAAAACACTACAACGATTCGCCTTCTTTCTCTAATAATTGAAACAAAACTTCCGCGCTTCGCGTGGGAGGGGGAAGCTTCATTCAGACAAGGATTAAGAGTCGAGCACGGTTCATCGAATCGTCTATTTCTCTAATAATTAAATTAAACGTCAAAACTTCCGCGCGAAGCGCGGAGGGGGAGAACTGAATTCAGATAAGGATTAAGAGTCGAGAACAGTACACCGAATCGTCTGCTTTTTCTCATAATTGAATGAAACGTCGAAGTTTGCGCGGGGGGAGGGGGAGAAACTGCATTCAGACAAGGATTAAGAGTCGAGCACGGTTCAACGAATCGTCTACTTTCTCTAATAATTTAATTAAACGCCAAAACTTCCGCGCTTCGCGCGGGAGGGGGGGAAACTTCATTCAGATAAGGATTAACAGACGAGAACGGTACAATAAATCGTCTTCTTTTCCTAATAATTTAAGGAAACGTCTAAGCCTCCGCGCTTCGCGCGGAAGGCCTATCACCAACACCCCCTTATGAGCACGCTTCGCTTGCTCACTACCGCCCCTCCCTCAAATAAGATCCTAGCTCCGCGCCTGCATTAAAATATATAGCTATGAATGCTGACTAAGTTGACGAAATAATTCGTATATTTGTGTCGTCGTGGAAAATGACCATTTGCGCATAGGCAAGTACTACAGATAGTCCATAGGAAAAACAATTTAACCTTCGGCCCCGGGTTTATAGGGTTAAATGTGTAGATATTGGACATTTAATTTTGTCGGTAATTGGTGGCTAGTTTTGTCGGTAATCGTTGCTGGTCTCTACACCCCCCCACTGAAAAAGGTCTAGCGACGCCCCTGACTACTACTACTACTACTACTACTACTACTACTACTACTACTATACTACTACTACTACTACTACTACTACTACTACTACTACTACTACTACTACTACCACTACTAATACTGATGCTGATACTACTACTTTTAAGTACTACTACTATAACGACAACACCAAAAACAATAATAATGAAAATATACCTTTGACTAAAACTAAAAGCTCTCAACAAACGAGTGAGCTACATCACCATGAAATTATTCTTTAGAGAAAGAGAGAGAGGGAACGGCTAGTACTTATAAAGTGAGAGTGAGAGAAGGATTTATTAGTACAAAATCTACTACATGTTGGGCGTACCCATGTGCGTATTGGTCATATTAAGCAAGGAAAGTTTATCAATTACAAAAAAGAGGAACACTTAAGACGTATACATTATCAAGGTATGCAATCATAACTGGAGCAAAACATGTATGGAAAAATGGCGAGAACAAATTACTTTCAATATTTTTTGTTGGGTCATTCTAGGAGGGAGTAGATAAAATCGGACACGTGGAAGGAGAGAAAATGAGGGGGAAAGCTGGAATGAAAATAAGAAGATGGTGAAAGGACAGTGGGTCTGGTAAAGGCTTGAAGATGATTTTGCCGCTGGGTTTTAGGCTATGTGGCGCCAGCTAGCATGGACTTTGCCTGAGGGCTGTAACGTCATCCTTTATACCCAGCGCGCTGCCTGCATGCCTACCGTGTTTGAGCGGTAGGTAAATCGCGGCTGTTCGCTAGCTCGTTACCAACGGAGTCGGCCTACTGAACGCCGAAGCTCAAACGCCACTCCATCCAATGTCCGATGTAGGGCTATAAACTTCGCCCCCTTCCCTCCTCCTCAAATAAAGAAAGAAAAGAGGGGGAGAGGGCTGCATTGTGCTTGTCATGCGTTATTGTCCTTGTCGTTATGAAGCTGGAACTAATGATCCTCGATAATTACCTTTTTGCATAATTATAGATCCTATAATTTAATTGGGGCTCATCATCAATATAAGTAACTCTTTATTGCCGTGCCCAATATGTTTATCACCTAATCCATTAAAATGTCATAAAATTGGAGTCCAGCACTTGGAGGGGAAAAGGGCGATTGCCCAAACATCGTAGTCAGTCGGTGAGTGGTATAGTCGAGTGGTTATAACTCTGACTTGAATGTGAAAGTGTTGGGTTCAAGCTCCGACACGGCACCGATGTGTTTTTATAGCAGGGTATTACCCCAATATAATAAGCACTAGGCCTATTCATAAAAATTCAGATGAAATTACCTAAGAAAAGTATTATTCCCTTTATATAGGATTAGATGCCTTCAGACATTTTATTTAAAAGATACTTCTACACAATACTCTTAAAAAGAAAGAAACGGAGGACGGAAGCCAATAAAGAAAGCGAAAGAAAGAAAAAAGAAAATCCGGTCCCTTTTAGTACAATATTTTGCTAAAATCTGTTTGTTTTGTTGTTGTTGCTGTTGCTCTGGATTCACTAGATTAATCTTCATTCAACTTTGAGTACAAGATATAGGTACGTTCCCTCTGCCTTTTATAATTCTCACGGACAAAAAATGAAAATGCATTATCATGCAATAGGGCCCATTTTTCACAATAATATTCTTGGTAATTACGGCAATTGTGGTTTCCTTTTGTGTTCGATTTTACTTATTCATAAGAATTTGATTTTATTATGCATAATTTTGAAAGCCGAGAACAAAGATTATGATACAAAAAATGAATATATATATTTTTTAGTAGTAGTACGTTAAACAGTAATTTATATGAATTCTTACACTGTTAAAACAAGTATTAAAAAACTGCGGGTTAAAAAATTGTTGATTAAAAAACGCTCAACGTTGGTTAAAAATGTAGTGTTGATTAAAATTTACTTTTAATCTTGCGTTGGTTAAAAACAGTGTTGATCAAAATTATTCCTTTTAACCTATGTTGGTTAAGTCTAAGTCGTTTGCAAAAATTGTAACCCAGCATGGATTAAAAACAAAATTCCGACAGTAATGAAAGCCCCCTTCCGGTTAAAGTTTAATCAATGTTGATTAAAGTACTGGTCACGTGACCCAACGGAACGATATCGAAGCGCGTAGCTAGCGATCGCTCGACATACAAATAAAGTACATGCAAAGTACACGCAGTTTACGCGTGCGACAAAATTAACAATGGAGGTTGTCGCGAGGACCTGAGAAATGGGGGTTTGGACGGTCTTATCTCCTTGTTTTCAGGTAAGAAATTATTTTAATATTATCATCATCAATTCTAAGATTGTAAGGAAGAAGTGAAATAAGGTTCTTGCTCAAATCAAAAACGATTTGTGTCCCCTAGGCTGTACGTAGCTCAACCAACAAGTAGCATTTTTCTTGCACCGTGCACCTGGCTAACGTAAGCACACACACACACTCATCAGTCTGCAAGAATCTTCAACCGTGAAGGATGCAGACCCAATTAAAGAAGGAGAAGTGTAGGCCTATTACGGATCACCTACCCAAATTGCATGCATGAATAATAATCTTATTTTTAAATCTAATTGTATCTAATTGTTTGAAACAATTAAATATAAAATAAGATGTCATCATGAAGTGAAACGTCTTCATGCATGCAATTTGGGTAGGTCATCCGTTGCACTTACTGGCTGAGGCTGAGCTACAACCTACGGGCCGGGACACAAAGCGTTTTTAATTTGAGCAAGAACCTTATTTCACTTCTTCCTTCCAATCTTAGCATTGATGATAATCATATTAAACCATTTCTTATCTGCAAACACGAGGATAAGACCTCCAAACCCCCGTAAGTTTAACCAACAGTGGTTATAACTGTAACCAACAACCCACTAAAGTTTAACCAACATCGTGTGAATCAAAAAATAATTAACCTACAATGGTTACAATTTTAACCAACGACCCATGTAAGTTTAACCAACAACATGTGAATCAGCCCCGAACAAAGCATAAATAACCAACAAAAGATTAAAGTTTTAATCAACAAATGGTTAAAGTTTAATCAACACCATTTTAACCAACATTGAGCAATTTTTTTTAACCAATAATTGATTAAATTTTTTAATCAACCACAGGTTAAAGTTTTAATCAACAGGCTGTTGGTTAAAGTTTAACCAACGATTGTGTGATTCACCTGGTAATCCGTGGTTGATTAAAATTTTAACCAACTTGATTAAAAATTGTAATACTTGTTCTAACAGTGTACTGCTTGCTGCTTACTGCTTGTTCATTAATTTTCTGAACATCTTGTAAAAAGCATTGTGTCAAAACTTTTATCGAATCAATCAATCGCTTTCTCTTTCTACCGCCTTTTCAACCATGCTACAGCGCAAGAAAATTCTATTTGAACCTGTAAGCGAGATCTCGCTGAACCCGACCTAGTTTTTCTCAACCAAACCGCATGTGCAAATTGGTGGCGTCCATTCGAATAAGAGGGGTGATTGGCTTTTTGCATTTTACATCAGAAATAAATATATTTTCAAAGACTGCCATGATTCATCGAAGTATATGTAATTCCTCATTTGAACATCTTATGACCTATTGTACAATTTGAATTTATTGATTTCATGAGCTATAAATATATCGAGAGGAAGGATTTTGTTGTTGTATCTGGATACTGTATCCTCACTACAAATCGATATCGCCCGCAAGAAAAAGTATGCATGACCCTGAACTCGACTCGAGCAGGCTTGCTCGCTAGCGCTACGACGACTCCGTTGCTCGATCGTGTCTCCGTAAATTTATTACATACGGACCTACGCAAATTGTTCTTCTAGTCCGCTTCTAGTTCATTCAAGAATCATCCTGTGAGCTCTATTTCGAAGACTAAATTTTCACTATTCAGAATATTCTGTGCCAATTTTGCAATCCAGGCTTCTTGAATCAGCTGTAGAATCCATCTCCAACGATCAGGTGAGTGTAATTTGAGTTGTATTATATATTTTTCACTTCGAAAGTGTACGTTTACTGGCATGAACAGACGACAACTTTTGCGTCTCGCACGTATATAATACAGGGGTAATGAAAATACCAAGTGCAGCTAGAAGGAGCCCTTTCTTGGCAGCAGCAATTGCCTGGACAACTGGGCCGTTGCTGTCCGTGCATCGGGTACTTGCAGGCGAACGGGTGCTGGTAATATTTATATGCCAATATATATTACATGAAAGATGTATCATATAGTAATGAAGAATACAATGCTTTATTCTTTAGCAGTGAGTGTATGTCCAAGTTATTGTGACTTTTCCCTGAATAGATTATAGCTTTATGAATGGCCCCAGTGCGTGCATGCATGCTCCCTTGCTTTGTTAGAACAATAGTGGAGTGGACAGGGCAGACGGCTGGCCTTCCGACTGGCCTTAGGAAGTTGACCTTAGCTGAGGACAAGGTCAGTGTAATCCCCACAGTCTAAAAAAAGACTTTATATTAGCTGTAACCAATGCCCATTTAATCCAATTTACCTTGGCCAGTTACATGCATCTACTGACTGCACTATCAAGTATTATGTCCTGCAGTGTTGATATCTTTTTGTAATGGTAGTTATAGGCCTACTGTACTAGTGGAAGATTCAACATTGTATTTTTTACTTCTTACAGATAAAGCTACAAAATTACATTATTTTTGTTTAGATCAGTCAATGATTATACCTGAAACTGTTAAGATTGACTGGTTGGTTCTGGCATGGTTGTATATAAATTGCTACCAATGAGAAAGCCAAAGAAAAATACCCTCATTGTTATCAAAATACTGTTACTTGTATTGCAGGTTAATATATGAAAAGATTCATTATTATCAAGATCAGTTGATTTTAGAAAGTATTGTAGGCCTATACATTTTTGTTATTTTTTTTTATATGATTCAATTTAATTGACTATACATATAATTCTCTATAATGTTCTCAGAGTGAATTATAATAATCAAATTGTATTCTTAAAACCTAGAGTATATTTACCTATCTAACTCTAACCATTCAACTTGTTTTTTTCAATTACCAAGTATATGGAATTACATTAAAATATCAATGAAAACAACTTGCATAAAAGAGATTCACAAATGTTTAAAACACTTCCAACATAATTTGTACCATACACCAGTATCTTAAATTTTAAGAAGGAAAATATAAAAAACCTGTTATATACATGTAAAAGAATAAAGTGACTATCATTGTGATAAAAGATCATCTTTCTAAAAGATTTGGAAAACAAAGTTTTGCATTTTCGCAACAGAATATTTTTCTTCCCCTAATTAATATGTTTTAGTGCCTTTGAAGAGATAGTATAGTAAAAGTATTGTGACACATTTTCATAAGGTCAAATAATCATGCAGAATACAGTAAATATTTGAGTTATGCAAATCAAACATATTAACCTTTTGAGAGGGTATATTGTGTCTGGTGGTGCATTGTAAAATATGTAAACTGCTTTAAGATCAAGTACATATTGATGAATTTTACACACATATATCTGTCTGAAATTTTACTTCCAGATAGAGTTTATTTTCATTGTAACTGTACATGACTTGCAGATGTTCAGTCTCATAGAGTTGTATAATGTGTTCCTATGTTATGAAGCATAATTTCATTTTTGAAAAAATAGTCATGATTCCAATCTTTTGATACACATAATTAGTTACACTATAGCTGTAATGATAAGTGTTTGATATTGTTTAGAGGTCTTTTTATCCTTTACAAGATATTTAGAATACATTACAGTGCATTAAAAAAATCCAGTTGTTTATGTATTAAGTTTACTACTCTTTAATTCTTTGACCCTGTGTAAGAGACATTGTATACAAAATGTTTTAGAAGTTTCATAAGCTATCTAATGATTACAAAATACATGAAAGTTTACTAATAGTTTATTAGGATGGTGATTTGGGTTATGATATCAATGCTTTGTTTGCTTACAATATAAACAAAATTCTTTTGTTGATTTTGAACTTTTGTTTCA
>JAVYIG010016930.1:0-28752 GCA_035222895.1 Strongylocentrotus droebachiensis
TAGGAAGACAGAAGATGAGAGAAGAGGGGAAGAGAGTAAGAGAAAAAAGAGAAGGGAAAAGATGAGGAGTATCTATCATGTGGTATTCTTTTCCAACCCGGCCGCCTTTCTCATTCTCTTTTCTCTCTTCCTTTGTATCTCTCTACCACTCCCCTATCTTGATTTCTCTCTCCTTCTCTCTCTCTCTCTCTATCTCTCTCTCTCTCTCTCTCTCTCAATCCCTCCATCCTTTTCCCTCTGCCATTTGTTATATGTGACGGATGAGTGCTGGTAATCCCGCGCCCCGTTGCATAAATCTTATCATTCATGATACCTTTGCCATCTATGGTAACTTCCATGGACTTGATTGGCTGTTGAGTGATGTTGTCATTATCAATATTGATGCCAACGTTGGTAGGTTTTAATATGCAAAGGACTCTAGATCTGCCCTGATGTATTTTGTTTTACCTCTCTCAAATCTTCATCTGTTTCATCCATTCTACATGATACCTCCAGGCTGTTGTGATTAGAAGATTCGATAAAAAAGAGTCTCTCGATATCTCGGCTGATACGTCCATTTGCATCCATTTCTTCACATAGACTCTGTTAAAATTAAAAAAGTGCAAGAATAATGATAATATAAATAATAACGATAACAAGAATATAAATAATGATAATACTACTACTGATAATGATAATAATAATACTAATAAAAAGGAATCATATAAAATTGTTATCTTATCGTGAAATGCTTTAAAACGATGAAAATTGCCTCGTTGACACTTGCACACATTTTGGTCCCATACTAAACCACTATATGGCGTGGCAATGCGTGCCAATTAGTGGCACGAAGTCCGTTTAGGGTAACGTCTAATTTACGAATAGTTCACGCAATGCGTAACCACCATGGCATGTATTCGTAGACTATGTGCAAGACATGCGAAAACTGCGCGGGAAATATGCGCAGCCAAAGCGCAAATTGTGAGCAACTTAGTCGTTAACTCTTAAGCTGCCACTCATACAATGCACCCAGTGCCACAGTGCTAATTCCTATTGTGCCACAGTGCTAATCTCCTGCGTGCCAAGTTAATTTTAAGGTTGGTTCAAGTGCGTGTTATTTAAATCTTTACAAAAAACAAATCGCTGAATTACTCGAGAAAATCCAATCTGACTGTTGTATACAAAGACGCGTAATCCAAAGCCGATAATCTGATGCACGCGATGGTACTTTCAATAGCGCTGCAAAAGCACTCAGCACGGTGCAATGGGCATGAACAATGACTGTTATTACATCTGCTTGCTAGCGCGCACGAAGCACCGTAGCGGTGGCTTGCTAGCATGAACGTGGCTTTCAATCGATAGCACGCTCGCGTGCACATGGCACTATAACAATAGCGCGCTAGCAGTCTCATGGCATGATAAGAGTTAACAAGTCGTGAACATGTGTGCCACTAAGCCAACGGACACGCATCGGCGCGCACTGCTACGACTAGGTGGCGCATATGGTCCTGATAGTTCACGAAGTATTCACGAACGTTGCCAAACAGAATTGTTGTGCCAACATTTTGAACATGTTGAAAATGTTGTCACGCATTTCAATCACGGCCCGCATCCTCCCGCACGTTACGACGAATACTTCCAGAATTGACACGCAAGTTTATGTGTCAATACGCAAACTATGCGCAAACCAAAATGCGGGCTAGTGTCAACGGGGCATATTACTCGCTCTACCCCTTTCGAACTGGCCTGATTTTCATCGGATGTATCCGAACGCATCCGATGAAATGGCCACTATGAATGCTACGGAGGAGAAAAAAGCCGATTAAATAGCCGGTGAAAAGAAGAGAAATGGGCGATTAAATTCTCCTGCTCAAGAGCAGGAGAAATATTCATTTTATTGGTGTGACACCGATGAAACAGCCACTGTGAATGCGTTCGGGAGAAAACAGCGATTAACACACCGATTCAAATGGCCTAATGTCGCAGTGTACGCGCGCTCTATCGTAACCAGCTGTGTTTGTTGACTTTTTGTTGAACATGCTGCATGCCAGCTAGATGAGGCGCGGGCTTAATAATTACGGAACAAATATTCACTTCCGGCAAAGGCTCGCCACAGCGAGTGAATTTCACCAGCAGTATGAAAGCGACAGTAGGGAAAATGGCGGTTTTACCTTTGTTTACATAAGGAAAATTCAATCGGTATTTTCATCGGTGTGACTCCGATAGAAGCCAATTTGAAAGCAGTAACAGTTAGTTAAAGTGGCATTGGAGAAGGTTGCAATTGGTTTTTAGTTAAGGCTTGCGGTCAGGTTATGGTCAGGGTATGGTGGTGGGTTAAGGGTTAAAGTTGGAAATGTATGAAACTTGCCGCGGTGTAATTGTTACATTAGCATGTATATCGTACAATTACTCGTCTTTTTATGTTCGTTTTGCTTTTCTTTATATTCTAAAATTTTCAACAATGACATTTTTTATTAAATTACGCATTTGCTGTAATTCGTGTTCGTTCTGTCATGCGTTGCAATCTCTATCAATTTGATTCAAAGGCTATTCGCAAAGACTATAACAACACACCATACTGCTATGAATTGGCAAATTCTTCCTTTTCTCCTGCCTTACCTTCTTGAATCCTGGTAAATTGTCATAGATGACAAAGTTGAGAACAGGCTTCCTTGACTTCGGCATTTCCTGAGGAAGAAAGGCAAGATAACCTACCACCTTCCCATCGAGACTTTCGGTTGGCAACCGAAATTCGTAGGCACGGAGTTCAACAGCTTCAACTTCAATAATTTTATCCTTAATCCTGCAGTTCGGAGCTCTAATTTCCTGGCGGTCGACATTTGTGTTCCCTAAGGCCAAAATCATGAAATACAGCGCATATCAAAAGAAAAGTACACTCTTAAGAATTTTTGAAATTAGACGGACCTCACACTCATGCGTCAAATATTGTCAATACTTGTACAGACCACGATTTTACCCACGATTTCATTTGCAAAAAATCATGCCGATATCGTGGAATTATAATTGTTGGGGAGAAATATTTCAAGATATATAATCATGCGTTGGTTAAGCCGGGCCGGTAATGCCGTGACGCTGTCATCTCTCTGTCTTCGACTACAAACTGACCCCGCGGAATCCGGTTCAAGGCCGAGTCACGTCTTTTGGATGGTGACGTTATGAAAAAGGTCGGTCCCCAGATGTGAATTGTCGTATCTGATTGAAACACGTCAGTAAAACCCAAACTAATCACAAACACTTACCTCCGGGACTGAGAAAGTTGTCCCTAAGCTCTACAAGATTGGCCTTGATAAGGGCTTCTGTGAGCGTCTGATGCTGATCGCCGGGGAGATCTTCTGCCGCCAGTCCAGAAGCATATCTCGTGTACCTTTAAAGGTAATCCGGTCCCCTCTCCTATTCGTTTCCATGTATCTGTTCAATGCTGCCGTAGAAAAGCCCAAAGCCCGGCCTAATTCAGCAACGTTATCGTCATTTCTCAACGCTTCGGCTATATCAAAGAGTACCTTATCCTGTAGAGCTGTTCAATCCGTCGGATTATAACGGAAAAGGAGATTTTAGGTACACTTAAACTGAGTTCCTAACTTTGACAAAATACATTTTTGTTTCACACGTAAACAATATCATATAAAGATGTTAACTGATAGTGTGTGTAATACAACATTTGTGGATCGTCGGAAGGACTTGTAATGTTTTATCGAAGGGGTTATCACAAAGCCCGCAGCACTGAGGTTGATAAGATTATGAGGGAATGTATAACTAATGAGCGGTCCACTCATAAGTTTGGACTCCATATAAGTACACGACCCGCAAATTATTTTCATTTTCTTTTGTAAATGAACCTTCTCTTGAGGAAACCACACTACCGAATGAACATGCTTCTGCATCTCTGCGAGGCTGTTTCACATCGTCTAGGTCACGCTGCGAACTCACTAACGGTCGCGTATAACGCATAACCCGATGAAGAAATTATTGATGGACAAACATGACATGTAAAATGTTTCTAATTTGTTTCAAAAACGGCAAGGTCGAATAAAAAGAACAATGCGGCCAATCATTCATACAAACATGGATTAATGGATCAAATGCAGACATTTTCGACAAAGAATTGTGTGACAAGGTATAGTGCGTGGAGTGACCTTCGACGGTGTGAAAGAGCCTCACAGAGACGCAGAGGCGCGATCACTCAATACTAAGTCTCGCTCAAGCTGGTCAAAGGGTACCTTCGTTATAATTGGCGTTCGTCAACATATCTGCTAGCATGACTAGTTCAGCCTTCTTGAGAGCTTTTGTTAGCCTTTGTAGCTGATTGTGTGTCCAACCTTCCGCCTCCAATCACGGAGCATGAACTTTGTTCCTTTAGTTGTCGTCTCGTCCCCTTTCCGGTTTGTGTCGGCATACGGTTTATCTCCGCAGCGGAAAATCCCAGTTCACGGCCCAAGGCTTCCATGTGCTGTTCAGTTTCAATGGCTCTCGGCCAAATTGTTCAGTGTCATGTCATCTATTTTTGTAAGAAAAACAAAAAACATCCACTGTTATCCATTGGGACATCTTAATAATGCTGGACCCAGAAACACAACGCTTCTATATCAATTTATATCGTGCAATTGATTGCGTGATCACTTTGTGCAATCACTCGTAAAAACTCGATCATACAATCAAAAGGTTAGTTTTAAATACCAGGGTGACAAAACCTCGTATCTCAAAAAACATGAATTTTCAGGAGAGCGAAAAAACCATCCTATCTCAAACAAATTAAGTGCTGTGACACCGTCCTTTCTTTTTAAAACTGGAATATTTATACCATTTTTAATGTCATTGTTGAAATACAGTAAAATAATTGTCTTTATATTTGAAAGTGAGTTACGAGGTCTTTGCTTTTATCTAAGTTACGAGGATTTGAATACACTAACTTCGGTACTGTTAGGCCGTGTGTGAGTTACGAGGAAAAGGAATTAAAAATCTTATGTTACGATGTTTTGTCAGTGCAGCTTCAAAGGGGGTTAAAGTTACGAGGTTTAGTTTAAGGGTGTTTGTGGGGAATTTGTGAAAAACCGAGACAGGAGGCGTTCCATGGATTTATCAGGTGGTGTCGTAGGCCATTAGTTACACAATTATGCAAAAAAAATCAAAATCTCAAAAAATTGAGATACGAGGTTTGGTCACCCCACCGACGATATGGAAATTACTATTAGCCTAAATGGTCATTTGAACCAATTTCAAAAATACGAAGTGATTATTAGGCTATGTGGATAGTAACAGGCTGCGTGTATACCATATGGGAAGAAACTGTTGAGCATAACGAAGTTTGGGTGTAGACCAAACGTAAATCCACCTGCCTTACCTATAGGCTCTTTTGAAGAATAGACAATGATAGGGGTATCCCCTGTCTCCACTGAAGGGGCGATCCTTGCACAGTGTTCACACGATATAGTCATTGGTTTCTTCAATTTCAACCCCGAAGGGGTGCACCGAACTGCAGGCAAATGGTGGATTCGTGCTCACTAGTTACTTCTTTGCTGGTTGAGTTTGGAAACAACTCAACTGAAAAAATGAGATAAAGGAAAGGGTATTTACTTGTTAGTTGACTTTTCAATTAACTCAAATTGAAGATGAAAACAGGCGATGAGTAAAAAGGATAATAATAAAGTTAACAAATAAATTATTCACACCCTTTGTAAATGTGATGTTTCTAATAGGGGCATGCTCTCTTTTGAAGGATTCGTAATAGCAGATCGGTTGAAGTGTTCAAAATTATTTTAAAATGTATCTGTTTGATTTGGCATATGATTTTTTTGTTTTTTTGTTATCAATCTATGTTGTATTTTTCTGAACCCCAGGCAATTTTTCATCGATGACCGAGTTCAGAACGGGCTTCCTTGACATTAGCATGTTAAGAGGTAGAAAGGCAAAATAACCTACCACTGTCCCATCCATTCTTGGCAAGAGCGCCTTGATCATTTTATTTCAAGTGAATTTCTCATCATCATTATCATCCTCATTATTAATGATATTTTGATAATGGTATTTATTATCGTCATTATAATTATCATCAATATCATGCAATATACACAATTTTCTTTGACCAAGGCATTTCAGGAAAGCCTCATTAGCATCAATGCTGTTCTTCCACAGGGCCCTGCAATCGTTATTACCCCCATCATTTACACTTGGATGGAGAGTGGCAAATGTGCATTACAAGGTTGGGATTAATATCGTGCCAAAGGATGTATAAATACTCTTACCTTTAATGTGCGTATCCTTTAGCAGTGCACCCATGGGGATCGATAGGAAAACACCGTATCCTTTGACATCAATGATTCCTCCTTCATTGCCCATAATTGCTTCAGTTTCCGCATAGGGTTTGTTCATGTTAAGGGTGAACTTTTCCTCCTCTGCATCGTCAAATATATTAAATATTGAAATACATTTTGAGAAATGTAGATTTCCAGTTTGCAGGCACAGACCCATGTCAGTCACCGTTTTACGTAACCGTGTCAGCACAGTTAGACAACATAGTGTACGGGCTCGGTTCTTTAGGTGTTCCCGACTTATTTGACACGGCCATAGACTGGCAGAGCAAGGCTCTACTCAAGGCTTCAAGAATTATGTTAAAGTGTAAAATTAGACTCTGTGCCTGCGGACTAGTACACTATGTAGTACAGAAGAAAGAACTAATGTGTATGTTGAATTGTTGAAATCATCGAAATGATTAACAATCGACTAAATCCTGTTGATAAATCGAAAGAAATATAATTGCACTACACACACCATTGCACACTCATGCGGCATAAGGTTTTGTCTAAGGATATGAGCAAATTGTCGTCTTATTTGAAAATCGCGGTGATTCTCTTTAGGGGACATTTCTATGCTACTATTCCGCAAAGACACAACGGAATTAGAAATATTGTTTCCCCCCTCATTTTATGTTTGGAAGAGGGAATGGACTTAGGGTTTTAAGGTTTTGAAATATTCACTCTTTTAAAATAATTATAAAACATATGTCACAATTTTGAATTACTTTGACATCCCTTCTTTTTTCCAGAAATACGAGCCTTTGGACAAATAAACCTTGTTTAACTTTCCAAACTATGAACCTTTGAAATAAGTGAATCTTCTGAATAACGCAAAAATATGTCCGAATTATGAACCAAATTTAATATTCAGAATTTTGAACCCCCGGTATAGAAAAATGTGTTTCTAAATTAGGAATATTCGGAATAATGAAACTATGACATTTCGGAAAAAGGGGAACCTTGTGCGGATTGCACTTACCTTCGGGCGGATCATCTTCAGGATCAGATTCTACGGAGGAATGGACCGCATCAACATAGTTATCGAATAGGTCAGCTATCAAAGATTAGATTTGATGAGTGATGGCAATTTTAAAATAAAAGAAGAAAGATATTTCAAAAACTATGAAAGGAATAATGCAAAAAGACGTCTCTACTTTAATAAATATATATATATATATTTATATATAAATATATAAGTGTATGTGTGTGTGTGTGTGTGTGTGTGTGTGTTATTTTACGTACCAGTTCATATATAATTCGAAATTCACATACTAAACTAAAACTTTATAAAGTAATTTACATTGTACATTTTACTGTTTAAAATTTTATCGCTTTTGAAAAGAAAAAAAATATTAAAGTGATGATACGCATTTTGATCAGTTTTCACGATCATCATATTTTACCATCAATACGCCAAAATAATACTGACGATATAAAAACAAACATTAAACTAGTAACGAGCTGAATAACTGTGATTGTTACGAAGTATATCGAATCCCGAGCCCATTTTAAAGAAGCAGTAGACACTTGTACAAACTGCACATTTTTAACCGACGTGCACACAATAATGTTCATTATAATCAAGCAGTCGGGTTGAACAATATCAGCTTCCCCCCTATCATGCAAATAGCTCGTTGTCGCTATTTGCCTAGCCCTACCGAAGGGAACGCATGCGCAGCGTGTGTCACCATGTGTTATAGGGGGGAATGTCTCATTGTACAGAGTTGAATTAAAATAGGTGCAAAAAGGGGAAAGGAAAAGAGGATAGCTAAAAGGGAACAAAAAAGAGGAAGAAGAAAAGAAAAGGGTGAAAAGAAGGGAGAACCGTTGCGATTTTTTCTCGCCAACAAGGTGTAGATCGGGGGGGGGGGGCACTAGCGTACATATGGGGGGGGGAGCTTAGGAGGGGGTGTGACAGATTCCCCCCAAAATATAATTTTCCAAGTTTATTCCTCAACGTTTTAATAGTAAATTATAATTTATTATGCGTTTGTCGGAAATTTATAAAGGAAGAAAAAAAAAGGGACCTGCCTTTGTCACAAATTAGAAGGTGTCGAAATTTGCTCATCTGACCGTGATTAAGTGCCTAAAACTTCCACCTAGGGCCCTAAGACGGCACCTGGATGCTCATCTGACCGTCATTATTGCCCAAAACCCCTGAGCTTCTGGGGGGGGGGGCTCCGCCCCATGACTATTGCAGAGGCTTCGCCCCTAGACCCCACTACAAATTACGCAACGCTCTACCTGATCGTAAATCCCCAACCCCCCCCCCCCCATCCCACCACCTACTTAGAGAAACGTTCAGCGGGGGTGGTGCAGATTTCTTTGTCCCCCCCCCCCTTACGCAAACGATTTTGCTAATTTCGCCACTGCCGGTGTCACCATTACGTACCAATATTTGGCTCGCATATTTTCAAACTTGGCTCCCCCCCCCCCCACCCCCTAAGTAATCCTTGATCCAAGCCTGATGGCTAGCCAGCGCTCAGCGAGCCGTTGATTATCGATGATACAAAGTGAGAAGTAGTATACTTTTGGACGATTATAACTATAATTTTTCAGCTGTTGTGATTTCAGCTAGTATAAACTCTGTAATGACATGCATATTTCAACTAAATTAGCTAATCATTAATGATTAAATAATGCGATAAAAAATAAACGAGACACGCATTTGGCTTGCCAAATTCCACTTCCGGTCGTTCAAAAAATCATGCATAACTATACGAACATGCATCTTTATGAAACACTAGGCCAGGCCATCATCTGTCTCACTCGATTCATTGTCACCCAGGAAGCTCGGCCAGGCTAGGCCAGTAGCTAGGCCAATGCATGCCCAAAGTCTCTGTAGTGGAAAAGCCGTGTCATTACAGATTCTATTCTAGAAGAGCAGACAAATTATACTTATAATCATCCCAATCGTCGCGACGCGTTGTCAGCTAGCTAGGCGCAAGCGATACACAAATCATAGATATTACGGTGACGTCATGTAAGTCTTAGTAACAAGCGGTTGTAATTTAAAAAATATTGATGAAACACTCACGTCACGTTTTGGTAGACGTGATCATTCGTGTTTTACCGGCGTGGAAAACAACGAATGGTTGGCCCTACAATTCGTAAATTAGAGTCACCTATTTTACGAAACGGCGCAAAACGTGAACGTGACACGTGATACGTGACTATTCCTTGCAAGCCGTTCGGAAGAGGGACTTGACTTAGGGTTTGAAGGTTTTGGAATGTTCAATCTATGAAACAAATTATTACACATTATGTCACAATTGTGAATTATTATGAAATCCCTTCTTTTTCCGGAATTATGAGCCTTTGGAAAAATTAACCTTTTTTATTTGTCAAAACTTTGAACCTTTGAAATAAGCGAACCTTCCAAATAACGCAACAATATATTCGAATTATGAACCAAATTTTATTTTTAGAATTGTGAACCCCCTGGTATGGGAAAATCTGTTTCGAAATTAAGAACATTCGGAATTGTGACAATTTGGGAAAAGGGGAAAGTTCGGAGATTGCACCTACCTTCGGTTGTATCATCTTCAGAATCTTCAGAATCTTCAGAATCAGATTCTTCAGAGGAGAGGGGTGAGAAGACTGCATCAATCTCATCGTGTGTAACAGAGTAATCGAGAAGGTCAGCTATTAAAGATTGGATTTGAAGAGTGATGGCATAAAAGAAGAACAGTATTCCAAAAACTATTAAACGAATAATGTAAAAACGCGTCTATACGTTAATATATATATATATATATATATATGTGTGTGTGTGTGTGTGTGCGTGTGTGTGTGTTTGTGTATGTGTCTGTTAGTTAACGTACCAGCTCACATTTAATTCGAAATTCACATACGTAACTAAAACTATATAAAGTAATTTACATTGTCCATTTTACTGTTTTAAATTCGATCGCTTTTGAAAAACACAACAAATGTTAAAGTGATTGTACGCATTATTAAGAGATCATAGGTTTATTTATTATGTTAATCGCTTGTATTAAAGATAAATTATAACGCTGTGATCAGTTTTTACGATCATCATATTTCACCATCAATACGCAAAATAATACCGACGATATAAAACAAACATGAACTAGTAACGAGCTGGATAACTGTGATTGTTACGAAGTATATCGAATCGCGAGCCAATTTTGAAGAAGCAATATACACTTGAACAGATTGAACAATATCAGCTTTCCACTATCATTCACATAGCTGGTTGTCGCTATTTGTCTAGCCCTACCGAAGGGAACGCATGAGCAGCGTGTGTCACCGTGTGTTATAGTAGGGTGATCACAATGCCTGTGCACACAGTCTGCCCCATGCACACACACACACACACACACACACAAACAACAGCAGTCAGTTGGTATAAATATCAATTTTTCTAAATTTATTTCAAAAAAGCTAAACAATATTTTAAATTTTGTATTTTACATATATTTTAAGCATACCTTTAAGTACAATTTGGTGTAGTTTCATTGTTATAGGCATGTGGAAAATATGTTAAATTATTTAATTAGAATATTGTCTTTTCAGCTATGTGTGACATGGCCCGCTGATCGCCCATTGACTCGCATTGTTATTCTGCGTGGTGAAAATGCACCTCAATGTATAAAACTCCACTACAAAAAATGCAATATCCTCATGTGTTTCACTCATTGAATCAAATTGTTGTTTACACTCAAGGTAGCCACAACTGTACTGGGGGTCACCAAACTTTGGTTACTCTGAAATTCAGTCCCTGTGAAATGTTATGGCCTGTTGAATGGTTTCTCGGAAAATCGTCATAAATCCTTAAATCTGGCATTTTTTGAAAATACAAATATACTGTGATGTAGCTGAAAGTCTGCAAATTCTTATCATATGATCGGTTTTTCTGAATAATTTGTGAAACATATGAGAAAATAGCTGTGATGGTGATTTAAGTAATTTCCATCGCCATATTGTATTGACATGTATTGACATGAAACATATGAGAAAATAGCTGTGATGGTGATTTAAGTAATTTCCATCGCCATATTGTATTGACATTGCAAACATATTTGGAATTTAAGGTTAATATTTGGTGTAAATATGATCTATGAATATATGATTTAAAAAATGCCAACAAAATGAACGGTTTGACTTTCCTAATTTGCACAATGAGTGCGCGAATATATAATTAGCTGAAATTATCTAATTTGCATATTTGATGTATATTCATGATTTTTTAATATCTCAAATTAAATATATTTCACTGATGTATCATGTTCGGTTTTCATTTGATTACATAGTCGCATATTAATTAGGTGGACTTAGATATTTTCACAACTTTTTTATATCTGCAGATTCGCAAAAATGGCAAAAATGACTTTTGTTGGCTTCTGTTTTCAAAACGGTAATAGGTATATGAATTGTCTTGTTTGTATTTTTTACCACAAAGATGATATTTTAGTGTCTGATAATTTAATTTATTGTTTGTGTCCAGGAAAGTGATGAATTAAGTTGTCAACTAAGTCGAATTTTGCCATTTTTGCCAATTTGACCATTTCTGGCAGGTTTTTCGGTAATTTTGCGATATCAACAAAATGGTATAAAATCACAAAGCTTTCATAAAGCTTGATTATTTGCAATCATCAGATAACATGTGTTTGTTGTACTTATTTTTGGTGTGCTATACCTAGTTATAGAGGGAATGTCTCTTTTTACAAAGTTGAATGAAAATAGGTGCAATTTTTTTTTTATCACGCTGAATATCACGCAAAGTTATCGAATCAACCTACGTGTTAAAGTGGCTTTAACGTCAAACGATGTAACAAACTTGTCCTTCTGGTGAAATTCAAGCACTCCTTCCATGTTGTAGTCACCCTCTTTATGCACGTAATATAGGTTGGTTCTCGTCCATTTTGGAAATTCCTTGGTGGATATGTTCCTTTTCACCTGTGGATTATGATAAAATCCATTCACGCTTCAACGGACAATATCAAACTGTAACCGTAAATTTAATTGGACTAACAAAAACATGCAAACAAGATTTAAAAAACAAGGATAGAAATGTTGACATTGTTTTACATTTTGAATTTTTTGATAACATATTCATACACGTCCCCAAAAAAGAAAAGGTAGCAATTAAAGGGATTGTAAAATGGCAAATACTGGTTAGCGCCATCTACGTCTTATTTTGGACAACTGCACGTAAACGAATGTACTTGATTAACTGGGTCAGTGCGAAACAGACCGCAGTTCTCATCACGCTTCGATTTTGCGTATGTTGCACGCACGTGAATGCTGCGGTCGCGTCCGTAGTCGTATTATACCCGATTGGTCCCGAGTAGGGCCACGGGAAAGACACATAGTCTCGTCATGATACACTTCCTTACAAAATATTATCACAAGCTCAAAAACCAATTTAACCTTTAACTAGAACCATTATATTTGATGTGCAGTGATGAATATTATTTTAAAAAAGGGATGTTTTTTTTCTTCTCTCTCTCTCTCTTTCCCCCTTGGGATCCAGCAAGGAAATCAAAATATTACATTAAAAAAAACAGGGATATCTCTATTGTTCGATTATTATTTTACGTATCAAAGAGTAATTCCCTCAAACGGATGATGAATACATTCTAAATGTAGTGCATTATTATTCGATGTTTCATCTGTTCCATGATCTTTTTTGTTCTTCTTCGACTTCTTCTTCTCCTTCGACGTCCTCTTCCTCTAGTTCATCTTTCAGAGCTTCAGATGATATTGATTTGGGACATTTGTATGCGACTTGAAGGAAAAGACAAGATGTAATCATATACATATCATTATTATCTTTACTGTCGACCTCCTATATAATATGGGAAATTTAAACTAAGCATCAAGCTGCTCCAAAGAAAAACTAACAGACAAAGCAAAACAATAAAAGAAGAAGATTGGTGACAACATGAATGAAATTGGACCAAAGATAGGAATGTGCTGTATTTCTGAATTTAGCTCTGAATCGGTGAAGGTCTTTTTAGAGGACAAAAATAAATTGTTATAATTAAATGCATTATACTAACCCTTTTGTAATTCTTAGGACCTGTCAAGTTATACTCGATGCTGATGTTTGACTTCTCATGGACATATATGAAGTCCTTTCTTCCGACCTCTTTGAGTCCTTTCTTTTGCATTTCCCGAATCACATCCTAGTCATACAAGAAAACAGACAGACATTAACAATGTTATGAGTTAGCCAACATGTCAGTAATGACTTTGCACTACTGAGATACATATTTCATCATTGTGTTGTTGTTGAACAATATATTTGTATCCGTTTTAGGTTTTGGAATTACGTGCCGTTAATGATTGGCCTTTCATCAGTTGTGAGCGAACAAGCCTGAATTCGTTGACTGGGGTAATGAAATATGTGTAAAGTGCTTCGGAACATAATCGATATATGATAAGCGATACATAAACCCAGATTATTATTAGAATATATATTCGAATTACGACACCTCTTTACACATTCACATTACAACGAAAGGCCACGGTTTGTGAATGAAAGCTGTGTTTCCCATAATCAACTAAAAGAAAAAAATATATATCTACCTCTTCTCGACTGCTTGGTCTGTCATTATCATCCAGGAAAATTTTGAGGGATACTTTCCTCGCCTGGGGCATAGTTCGTGGCATGAAAGCAAGGGCTCTGATTGAACTCATCTTTAACCGTAGTTTTCCGGGGCTTCACTGGTTTATTGTCTGTTATATTCACACGACCGACGTAGCTTCAAACGGTGGTTTGCACAATATACGAAGAACAAACTACGACTCTCAATTATTAAACAGCGACACGAAATCATGAGCCATGGAAGAAAAACCGACTCTTTTAAGCTACACGTTCACGAAGTTGTTGCTGTTGAACAGGCTGGCGAAATATGTCTGTACGGCTCATCGCCTAGACTCGAGTATGGCTGGTTTTATGTTATTTTGCGATCGCGATCTCTCTTCGATACCAATACCTGCCGAAGATGGCGCGATCCACTCTGGTATGAGTACTGCTTTTAATGTTATTCAGTTCAATCAACATTTAAACAAAGAAATAACAAACACAAATGAAGCGACTGGAGTGCCAATATTCAATCGTGGCGGGCAAAGCATGTTTGGTCTTCAATGGGGTCCAGGAAAATCGAAATATTATAACAAAAATTAAAAACTAAAGCAAATGAAGACACATGAATTGAATGATAACAACAATTTTGTAAAACATTCAATTCCATAATTTTGATTAATGAATTAAGAACTAAAAAAAAGGTACAGTTTATTTATAAGGGCTAGAAAACGGTACCCCTACACCCCTTCCCCAATTGAATTTCGTACCATAAACATTGATAAGGAGAGTAGGGCCAAAACCTGGTTAGAATTCGACACAACATGGTGACTATTGTTTTAAAACAGTTTTGTTTCAATTACTTTGTGTGTTGTAAATAAATGGAACAGCTGTCCGACACTACCTCACACTAGCGTTACGGAATTAGCCAATTGAAGAGCCCGTACGTATAATAATTACAACTTTAAGATAATACATTCTAATTTTTGTTTCCGATTTCATTCAAACCATCACCAGCTTGCTTCTTTTATTTTTCCTGCTTTCATTTAGACTAGTTACGATTGGATTTTCCGTCAAAAGATTTTGGAATAAGACCGACCCATGAGTCCCTGGTTTGTTACAAAGAGATGCAATTTGGTGTTTTTTTCGGGACATTGCTCCATATTCGCGTTGGTCGTGCCATTATTTCACTGAGATTGACGGTTGCTATCGACAACTATTCAATACTTTCGGGCCGGGGTTGGAAGGGAATATCCCCTCAGTTTTTCCTCTCCCATCCCTTGTACAGAATATTAAAATCAATCTCAGAGGGGGTGAATAAACAATTGCCACTGATACCAGTTGAATGGGAAATCTAGTACAGCAAACAACGATAAAAGAGAACATTCGAGCATGATTGACGATCACTGTAATAAAAGATATTGACGTTATTATAGGCTTTGGTCCCACGCGAAGGTTGTACAGGGGGGTAAGAGAAGGGTGAAAAGAAGGGCAAAACCTAGGGGAAAACCTAGGGAGCCTACACAAAAGGCAGGGACAATCGCAACATTATTATTGATGTTCATAATTCAAGAATCAATAAAAGGACAGACTCAAAGTAGACCCCCCCCCCCGCTCCACCCCCAACATAGAATCACTTTTAATTTGTTTGTGAGCCAGCCAGTGTACCGTGTGGTTAATTTATTACGTATTCATCCTTTGCCCAGAGTCTACAAAGTGCTGGGTAAAATTTGTACAATATTGGGTATAATTTAAACAATTGTCTTCAGAGTGTTTTAGCTAGTTCACATCGATTCATACACCCCCTCTCTCCCTCTTTTTTTTCTTTATTTCTCTCTCTCTCTCCTTCCCTCTCCTTACAACTCTCTCTCTCTCTCTCCTTCTCTCAATCTACCTTATTCTCTCCCACTCTCCTTCTCATTTCTCTTTCTCTATCTCTCTTTCTCTCTATCCCGCTCCTCTTCCTCTCTACTCCTCTCTCTCTCTTTTCTCAACTCTTTCTTTCTCTCTCTCTCCCTCGCTCTGGCTCTTTCTCTCCCTACAACTCTCTTTCTCTATCACACACTTTTCCCAGTAGGCCCTGCACTTGACAATTCATATTTCTTAACCTTCACGTAATGTATGGAAAGTGGAACGTTATTTTTGTTCCCATGATAATTCGAGAGAAACAAGGAATGGTATTCAATTCAATTCACTCATGGTTGTAAAGTGCAGGTCAAAATTATATTCATACAAAGCGCAAACAAATTATAACATGATCAACAAAGACGCATGTAAAATAGAATTAAAAAGGTAAAACATATAATTGGCATTACCAAAACAGTATTTAAAGGTAAAGACCAGTTTGGGAAACGCCCCCTTCTCGAAAATATAAAATGGAAGCTCTTATTACGAATCAGGTGAAAGAAAATGTTTTGACTACATGATGACACTAATTTATATATTTGGTAAATTAGGATATCTATTTGGACCTGATAGATATCGCGCACGTGTCGCGTAGTCCCATATACATCATTCTGTGTACAGTGCTTGTAACTTTACCAAAACATGGCAACATTTCTCCAGAACCTTGCAGTTCACACTAATACTTATATGCTAGATGATCAACCTTTTCTGATCGATTTCGCAACATTTTTTTTCACAATGTAATCGCATGACCATAACTGGTCTTTATCCTTAAGAAAGGGGGATCGGGGGGGGGGGGATTTTGATGGATTTCATATGTTCACCCAGACCTCTTTACTATTGGTGACTAGCGTTACTATCAGTTTTTCAAATAGAATTTAGTTAAGGCTGCTCGTGTTATGACACACAGAAATGTGACACCTATATTACGCTAATACGTCATCATCATGAAACCAACGAAAAAACAACAACAACCTACACGAAGGTTTTGCCCATCACCTAAGAACGAGGTTTTTTGATCATATAATTACATCCTCAAAAAGAAAATGACCCATTTTCAGTCTTGATTGGCTCAACGAGTAATAACAGCCTATTAAACGCCAGTAGAGATAAATATTGCAATGGGAACAACGAAAAAGCATTCGAGTCTTTGGTAGATACATTACAGATTATTTGTTTGTCATAACAACATTTGGTTAATGTCTCAGCCGGGAATCGAACCCCTGTCCTTGGCTTATAACGCGAATGCCTCAACTACTATACGTCAAGTGAACAATCTATTGGTTTCAGTGACATCAGATCTATGAATATAGTCATATTTTGTTTCCATCATTATTGTGACAAAACTAAATTACCCGTCTCTGCGTTGCCGAGGTTACACAAAGTCTGCACCACGGTTCCATACGAACAAAGACAGGCACCGTTGCATGAAATCGTTGTAAGTACAAGTTCACCGACAACCTGTTGGAATGCGTGTAGCAAATTTAAAACGTGTTTCAACAGCATGTCGGTGAACTTGTACTTGTGGCGGTCTCGTGAAACGAGGCTGTTGTCTCACGTGTGCGTTGGGGCTTATCTGGTACCATGAATTTCGTGTGCGTCTACGACGAGAGAGAGCTCACTTCATCAAAAACGCATCAAATCGTCCAGTCATTGTATCTCCGAGGTTGAACCGGCCAACGGGATTGCGTTCGTACGGTAGACACTGCACGATACGTCATATTTCCTCTAGCAGGTGCAGGTATGCATATTTTAACAATCATTTGGGGCATATAAGGATGTAGTCCTTTCATTTTCATTATTACACTTATCAGTTAATACACAAGCAAAACAAGAAGAAATAAAAAGGGACACCAATAAGACGATATGATGATTATGATTGTACTATTATTACTAATATTAATGGCTGAATATCTTTCCAAAGGACGTTATTGCCGAGCGGAGATTCGAACCTTTTGCCTGAAAGTTAAATACATGAACCACTCTACCAAGACACCTCGATGAAGATAGATCTAGGGAGAGAGAGGAAGAGGAAAAGAGGAAGGGAGAGAGAAAGAGGGAGGGAGAGAGAAAGAGGGAGGGAGAGAGAAAGAGGGAGGGAGAGAGGAAGAGAGAGGGAGAGAGAAAGGAATGAATATGAATCTGATGAATATGGAGAGTGGCAACATGATGATGTATGTTAGACCCACCTCTTTCCTCTCACTTATACCCCCTTCAAATACACGGATTTGTATTATTTACGAGTCCTTACGGATCCCCAAAACTCACGTATCTTTTACGGATCGTTACGATTTTGCCACTTTTACGACAGATTTAAGAGTTGTTACGAGTTATTACGATATAGTTACGGAAAAATCCACGATTTGTTACGAGTTGTCATGGATAATTAGCAACTAACGGGCATTTCACGACTTGTTTACGTGTTGTTACGAATACTTACGAGTTAGTTACGAGTATTTACGAGTCCTTAAAATTTGTTTAGTTTTCATACCTTCCCCACATCGTAATTTATACGTAATAATACGTAGATTATTTATTCGTAAATTACTCGTAATTACTCTTAACTACACTAAATTACTCGTAGCTACACGTATTGTAGCAATTTTGCAGCATTCATACCTTTCCCCCAAATCGTAAACTATACGTAATAATACGTAAAGTATATACGTTTCTATTCGTAAAGTACTCTTAACTACACGTAGTGTGCTCGTAATTACTCATAACAATCCGTAAAGGCATCGTAAACGACCCCGCATGAAATCGTAAACAACACACAAGCACTCGAAAAGCGGATTTACGGATTTTTGCGAGCAGTTTACGGATGGTTACGTGTTGTTGCGAGCGGTTAACGAGTGGTTTACGATACATACGGATTGTTACGAGTCATTGACGGGAAAATCAATCCGTGGACAATCGTAAGAAGATTGTTGACATCTCAACAAATTTGCTTCTCCTTTCACGGATCCTTAAGAGTGTATGCGAGTTGTTGCGAGTTGGGAAGAGTTATTTACGGATACTAGCGATTTATTTATTGACTACGAGTTGGCAATACGTATCCAGCAGGGCTCCCACTTAGCCGAATTGGAACCTCGAGTTGTGGCGAGCTGGCGCGATCTCATGGCAAGCCGTTTTATTATTAATTGATATCAAGAAATAAATTCTTGATATCAAGAAATAATTTTACGTTGTAAAGCAATGGTAACTTTTGATATCCAGAATTCGATTTCGTGATATCAGGAATTCGATTTCGTGATATCACGTTAAAGCAGGGCTCCCACTTAGCCGAGTTGGAGCCTCGAGTTGTGGCGAGCTGCCGCGATTTTATGGCAAGCGGTTTTATCATTAAAACATATTCTTGATATCAAGAATTCAATTCTTGATATCACGAAATCGAATTCCTGATATCACGAAATCGAATTCTGGATATCAAAAATTACTATTGCTTTACAACGTAAAATTATTTCTTGATATCAAGAATTGATTTCTTGATATCAAGAATTGATTTCTTGATATCAATTAATAATAAAACGGCTTGGCATAAGATCGTGCCAGCTCGTCACAACTCGAGGTTCCAACTCGGCTAAGTGGAAAAATCCGTGTATGTGAAGGGGGTATTACTCTATGTCCTTGGTTTGTCTCATTGCATCGATAATGCTGAATGTGTTGATGTATATACAGTCAAACCTATACGATTAGTCAACCAGAGTTGAACAGAGAAAGGGGCCACTGCTGTAGACTGGTAGGTTTTCAGGTTCAACAATTTTCTCATCTGGCCATTTTTAGAGAGGGTTGCCAATAAGGCTGGTTTGACTGTTCACATATTGTGTTATATTGAGCTCCAGATTACTATTCTTCATGAAGCGATTTCAATTTTTAGATTGTACCGCCCACGAAGAAGATTTTTTTCTTGCAATGCATTTATTATTTTGTCAACCCGATAGGAACTAATTTCGAAAAAGCAACTTATAAAGGCACTTGCAATAACATTGTGCAGTGTATCACGTATTGACATGAGAACATGACGATGAGATATTACGTAATGAGAATATTCCTATGTGACATACTATAGAGTATTGAACTTGCCCTTAACTTTGTTTTTCGAAAATAGCTGCGATCATGTTTTTTGGTTGTTTATATCCAGCTGATATTAGGTGACATGGAAAAGCGCATCGGATTCATGGGCTTCACTCCATCGCGATTTAGTGTGAATAGGCCTATTCCGGTCAAAATAAGTTTCTACCATGTAATGAGAGGATTCCGATTGGCCAGGGTAAGTACAATATGGGATCAGTGAACGAGAACATAAAAAAGGGATTTTGTTAGCGTGTAAAGCTTGCATTGGTGAATTTGCACTGCACGCATGTGCTTATCCGTACCAACCCGTTAGGTGGGTAGAGAGGGGGAGGGGGTTGGATTACCGTAGCCCAGATCCCGTTAAAATAAGTTTAACTAGCAAAATTACGATCACGGATGAATACGTTCAAGTACAGTAACGTACGATGAACTACGGTGAAGTAAATTGAACTGCAGCCAAGGAGACTCTAGCTGTCTAACTACGACTAACTACATTAAACTACGGTAAGGTTCACTCAACTACAGTGATTACATTGATTACGGGGTACGCTACGCTTGGCTTTGATATGCTACGAGTATTAGTACAATTAAAGGACAAGTCCACTCGAAAAATAACTTACTTTCAATAAAAGCAGAAAAATCAAACAAACCAATAAAAAAAAAATGAGAAAAATAAGCTAATTAATAAGTTAGATATGAACTTTTGAATAAGTATTTAAAAGTATGGAACAATGAGAATCACAACACAATTGGCCAAGATGGTTATCAGTTTGTCACGTCTCCAAAACTTGATTTCCCCATGACTTTGCTCAGGTTATATGATTTGTATCATATTGCGTGCATGACATTTCACAAAATCTTTTAAGAACTTTGAGGAATTTATACTATTTTTTAATATTGTATATTCATAATTATTGATTTTTATATAAATAGTTTATCAACTTGAAAATTCACATTTTTAATGATTTAACTGGAAAAAATTACTCTATATTAGTGCATCCACACAAAAACATATTACAATCAATCTAACTTGGATGCTGGTGTGGAGAAATAAGATTCTTATGGAGAAAATAGGAAATTTATATCATCAATACAAAGACAATAATTAGTGGATAGTGAGGAAATAACGTCACAGACTCATGAGTTAGTTGCCAATTTTTCTAGCGATTTTCAAAGTTTATAATGTCATTAAACATTCATAACTTTCTTATTAGTTATCCGATTTTGTTCAAACTTTTTTTGATTGGTTAGTCTGATTTTTCTGCTTCTATTGAAAGTAGGTTTAACTACTTGTAACTACTGTAAACTCAGCTTAGATACTGCTACGTTAATAACAATGCCCGCTACCACGGTGGCTTCCACTTCCCTTAACTTCGGTAAATCTAATGTTTGTGCGACTACTAATTTAATCGGATAATTAACGAGACTTGTCGACAACTCAATTTAGGGGATGGGGGGGGGGGGGGATTTGACACTTTACGCTTACATAAAATATGTAATTTAAAGCATTTTGGATCAAAACATTTAACAATAATACGAAGGTGACGTGATGATGACATTTAAGTGCACTGGATTAACATTTTATTTCCCTCCTCATGTTAAGATGATTAAGGAACACGAGGAGTGGGTAGGATACGATTTGAATGCCAACGAGACCTTGGTGACATTGGACGCAGATGCAGACGTGACGTTAGAGTCATGTTTGATAAACGGTGGAAAAGTAAAAAAGGTAAGATTAAAATGAGAGTTGAACGATGAAAGGAATAAAGGTTGAGGATGCAAAACAAAGATAAGAAGATAAATGGCATGGACAAAATACACATTCATTATGCAAAAACAAATTGATGGATTAGATAAAATCGTCACGATTAGTAAATGTGTAACATAATGTTTATCAAAATAGGTCATATAATTGACATAGGTATATCATTATAGCAAATGGTATATACATAAGATGTAGCCCATAAATTTAGCCCATTCAATGAATTTACAACATTGAAAACTTGGTATAAAGGCACTACGGAGTTCGATCTTCATTGTAAATACATTATAACCTCCTTCCTCATTCCTTTTATAATTGTTTTGTATTAGAAAACACTATCCAAACTTACTCTACTAATGCTGAATTAATATTCAATATTATTTATTAATTATCACTATATTGTATAACTTAAGTATACTTATATAAGTTGTCGTTGTCAGACATATTTACATCAGCATATTTTCATTTTAAGTTTCACCATCGGCCCGTTGATTGGCTGAGCACCCGTGTGCTTCGACCAGTAGGCCTTGTCCGTTATTGTTCTAATTATTTGACCGCCGGTCCCGGCCCCCCCACTCAGGTTTCAAAATGACCGCATGCGTGTTGCCAAAATGTCCGGTAAAGGGGTACTTTTCGTGCAACAAAGTCCGGCCCGAGAAATGTAAAAAAAGGGGGTGTATTTGACTTTCACCCGGAGATTTCTTTAAAAAGGGGGTGTTTTTCTCTCATCTCTTTGTAATTAAAAAAGGGGGTTATAAAATATCTTGAAGTTGAACATAGAAAATTTGATGAAACCCCGCGATCAGATTTCAGAAATTCCTGCTAGTTTTGAAAGCTCATTCAGGATTATTTCATGAGTAAAAACATTGAGTCCCATGCACTCCCGTCCCAGTACACGGCGGCAGTACCGTACGGACTTCTAAATCTGTGTGAGAGAGAGAGAGAGAGAGAGAGATAACAACAGAACGTATAGTCTGTACGGCGCACCCGCTAGCTGCACCTCAGCATGCATATCGCGATCGGGCTAGGCTCGGCATCAAGCCGGGGCATGAAGATGGGGTATGTTATGAGGCGTGGGCCCTGCCAAAATTGTCATGATTGCGACGTCTTTGAGCAGGACCCACAGTCTCCTCGTTGTGGATATTGTGGCTGTCTATACCTGTGGCTCACAGGGTGGCACGTTTAGGTGAGTAGTTTGCCCTATAGTTTGATCGCAATAGTAACACTTTCAAACTCATTTTCCAACACCCATGAAAATGAATATGTGGGACTTGGATCTAGACCTATTTATTTTTGTACTGAAGTGTAGGCTACCCTAATTCACACACAGCTGCGTTACTACTATCCTGGCTGTGTATTAAAGGGATCGTTTAACAATGTTAAATCTGAGATGCAAGGCCCTACATGTTATCAGTGTCTGTGATATGGTGTAATATTGAAGCCCTAAAAAGAATTGTGCTTCAAAATGATCAAGATTAGAAGAAGAACTTGAAGAAGTGCCAACCAGTAATGACAACTTTATCTGAGATGAGAGGGGGGGGGGGGGGGGGGTGTCTGCATGTCCTGAGATAGGGGGGTATATTGAGCAGTGTTCCGGATTAAGGGGGTACATTGAGCAGTGTTCCGGATTTAGGGGGGTCTCCAAGGCAGGAAAAGCCCGTGAAAAGCCAGCGAAAGGGGGGTTCGGAAATGTTGGCAGTACTCAGATAGGGGGTCTTTTCAAAAAGAGGGTACAAGCATACGCGTACCGTAAATAACACTAAGTGGGGGGGGGGGGGCCGGGCCGCCGGTCCACCCGGTCCACCCGGTCCACCCGTAGAGTAACGCTTGCTTACAATAATTGTATCACCTGACGAAGTGTGGCAGCGGCACACGAAAATTCGTGATCTTTTAGATCCCTTGTTGACCATACATCGTGAGACATACGAATATCACTAGCGATATTATTTTCGATACTATATCCGCAATGAGTAATACATTTTAGCACTTGTAATATATTTTACATTCACAGTAACAAAATAAACAAGATTCGGTTTTTTTTTGCGCTTGTTACCTCTGAATATCAACATCATGACAATAACAACAATTACAACATGACTTTCACAACTAGATATAGAAGGATAAACCATCGTCATACTTTCACGTTATATGTTACTACTACAATCCACCCCTGGGAAGGACCCGGGTATTACTTTCGAATTTTTCGATCAATTTATACAAGTATCTGCTTATGCATACACTAAAACAAAATACACTGGAGCATGGAGCTACCATGTCCAACTCAAAGTACTCTCTCAGTGCATCGAGGCCACCAACATACGAGACTTGTGTACAAACCTTCCTGGCCTTAACAAAGGCAAACAATTCCCTGCATTGAACAGGCGAACATAAATACCTTAACAAGCAGGTACAGGTTATAAAAACAAATGACAAAACAATGGCCACATTCAAATAGTGCAAATCGTATTCTTAGAACACAACCTTCCCGTGAGGTATTGTACAGCAGTGTGTAATACATATAACACCCCTTATATGTATATATTTATACATAATTATACCCATACACACACACACACACGCATATATATATGCAAAGAGGCAAAAATGTCCAGAAGATAAGGGGAAATGGAACTTAGACGAAGAGTTTTCATGGTTTAATGATAATAACATCGTGGGAATCAAAACGCCCCAGCAGCTGCCATGCCATATATGGATCCGACGGTGCGCGCACTATTTCCTGTGTAAAGCTACGCGCACATGAAAGGTACCCTGCGGCTGACACAAACAGCGCCGGCATGTTATTGCCGCCAAAGGACATCACAAAAGTGCCGCCGCCCCTTTACCTGAGTGCTGTCACTGAAGAATGCAAACAATATATATCGCCCTTCGTACGATAACAATTCGTATATGTTGTATTGCTGAAATGTATTTCGATTTGTATGTTACATAATGCAATCAATTCAATTAATGATTTTTTGAATTTTCAATTTAATTCATAGACGATTACCCGGGACGAGTTGAAATGTCTCATGCACTACATCGTCTTCTTTATTAAGGATTACGAACGAACAGCCGACAAGATCACCTGGGAAATGGACGTCAACATCTTACAAAACGGCATGAACTATGGCCAGCTACCTATTAGGATAGGGGTCAATATTGTTGTTGGAACACCCAGTAAGTCAAGCCCATATATAATTTACCGTATCCATATCCGGACAATTCCCCCTGGACACCCACCCCTAGTCCACTACCCATTAGGACAACTACCTCCTTGGGTAGCCACCCTCTAGGATATCTACCCCCACGACAACTATCCCCAGACACCTACCACCCAGACAAATACCCCCTAGGACAACTACCCCCTACGAAAATTATCCCCAGGCAACTACCCCCGGACAACTACCCCTACGACAACTACCCCGTAGGACAACTACCCCCTAGGACAACTACCCCCTTGGACAACTACCCCCAGGACAACTACCCCCAGACAACTTCCCCCTAAAACAACTACCCCCAGGAAAACTACCCCCGGACAACTACCCCCAGACAACTTCCCCCTATGATAGTTGTCCGGGGGTAGTTGTTGTACAGGATAGTTTCCCGGGGTAGTTGTCCGGGTGTAGTTGTCCTAGGGGGTAGTTGTGTTTTGGGTAATTGTCTGGGGGTAGTCGTACTAGAGGGTGGTTGTCCTAGAGGGTAGATGCCCTAGAGGGTAGTTAACTAGGGATGGTTATCCGGGGTGGATGTCCAGGGGTTACGTGTCCTAGAACCCTAATTTACACCGAATGTGAATAGTTGCAGAAAAGGTGTCACAGTGTATTTCATACGTCATCAGACTGTGTATTTACCAGGTTCGAGGTTCGAGGCCTGCCGCGGCACTAATGTAATTTGGTAATCTACATTTGCCACTCTGCACCCATGTGTGCAAAATGGGTACCTGGTAGGATTGTTTTCATGGAATGCTTTGAGCCTTTTAGGGTAGATGGACAATAGCTCTTGGGGTAGTAATTGTACTATATAGCGATGTAGTAATGTAAATGTAGTGATTATTTATTATTGTCAGTAATATTCATGCTTACCCCGCTTTTATCAGACAACTTTGAGGATTTCAAGGAGCCCACGGCGTTCCAGACCATTGGAAAAGACGGAATCTTCTATGGGCTATACGAACACAAATGTATGGGAGTCTATATCGAGGTTCCCATGACTGACAAATCAGAAGACTCCAGATGCGAGAGTAAGATTTATTGTAAACCCCCTCACTAGGAATAGTTTGCTTTTAAATAATGATATATTTATTAAACAGATTGCATTATTTCACGAATACGCTTAAAGGCACACTGTCCTACTTGTAGCTACTTGCTCCCTCTATATAGAAAACTTCCCCAATCGGTGCCTGTTGGTCCCCCATGATCCTCCTTTTCTTATGCTAAATGAGAGCTGAGTTAATGAGATAGCCACCTGTGACAGTGACCTTGCTGGCTCGCTGCGTGGTCTAATCCCTTATGGCTGAAGTAGTAAAGTCTGCCTTTAATATTCACGTAAGTTCGTTTTCAAATTTGGTTCGAACTTTTTTCACTTATGTTCTTCAGACTTTTTGTTAATTTTACAACCTTTCGTCTAAGAATTTCAGTTTCTTTTTTTTTTTGTATTATTATCTCAATTTATTCTCTGAGACCGGTTTATAATTCTACATGTAGAAATATAACCACTGAATCAAAATGTTTGGATTTCGAATCAACTTTAAAATACATCGTATAAACTAAATATTGAACAAACCATGGGATAATGTTTAGAAGAACATCATTTTTATTATCAATGTCATATCCAATAAGAATCTTTTCTTTAATATCGAGGTCGAATTATAGACGAATAGTACAGTTTAAAAATTCAAGTTTGAGCCAGGGTAAAACAATTCAGGACAATAATGAAACGTAGAAATTACTTTCCTATCTGTTGCAGTATTGTCACGATATTTCAGATCTACTTTTACAGAAGATGACGTTTACTCAACACTTAAATCTAAATTACTTAATTTTGTAATGATTAGATCTGGAGTGAAAATAATTGATTATATATCAACTGAAAACATTATAAGCCATATATTAAAATGATATCAGTTATGTACTTTTTGACATCTATCAGAGGAGTAAAATCTGTCTGACTGAAAACTTGAAATGTAAAGCTTTGAAATTGGAATTGTTCGACCTTAAACAAACTAGCTATCGACATAATGACATCATATCATAAGCCTAGAGTACGCATATTCACAATGGCTTTGCATTACTAGATCATTTTCGTAATGTAGTCAAATTCAATGTAGAGGTGTCGTGGGTGGAAATGTCACCGAACTTTGGATCACAAGCTCCGCGGTTCGAGTCCTGCGCGGCACTGATGTCCTTTGGCAATACATTAATCTACATTTGCCACACTCGAACCAGGTGAGGTAAAGCTGGCAGCCATACTAAAGCCGTTTTCATAATTTCCAAAGCTCTTTGGAGGCGGATAGAGACGTTATAATGTAATATTAGTCCGCTATACAAGAACAGAACGTTAGTAGTATTATGCAAAAATCGTTAGTAAGTGCCTCGTTACAAATTATTGCATTCACCTAATACAAGTATTTCAATAGTCAGAATGTGTATTACATATATTAAGTGTTCTTAGGTAGGACAGGCCTTAATGTTTGCCCTACATAACAGCAAATAATGTAGGCAATACTAAATGCCTTTGCATTTCTTTTCTTAATAGTCACCATCTCAAGAAATACCGATCTGATGAAAGGATTGTCCGAAAAAGATGAAGTTGCGATCTGCCCGACTGTTCACGTTGCTGGAAACTTCGATGGAAAGCCAGTAAAAATAACTTTGAGCCATTGTGCGGAACTTTCGGCGGCCGCACTCGAAGGAAATGCAACAGTTTTCGTTTACGTAAAACCAGACACAGCTTCTGAAGGTACGAATTGCCATTGTTTTACCAGCCCCCCCCCCCCCCCCCCCCACCTTTACAATAATCACCGTAATATGCAGTTTATGCAAAACGTATATTATGATAAAACGCCTTATGTTCTTCCCAAGGACTTTGTTTGCGGCAACTGTGATAAAAATGATAATAATAATAATACAAATGAAACGTTTATTCATAGTTAAATTGCATTCAATATCAAAGTAGACTTTGAAATAAGTGAACAGTGCGTATAAAAAAAGAGTACCCAAAATCCGTAGTTTCTAATTAAAAAGTCATAACCAATATAACATTGCAGTTTATTCCAGGATAAAGAGTAACTTGTGTTCATTACCATTGTACTCTATTCATAATATTATTGACACGGATGACTGAGCACCAGGGTCTTTAGAAAGTGTTGTCGAATCGCCTTGTACCAAGTTTTGGATGATGGGACGAATGTGTGTGCTTCTTTGGTCTTAAACCCTATCAAAAGTTAGTTAAAATATTCCTCGTGCTTTAGTAAATTCATGCAATGTATCTAGGCTTTCACAGAACCTTGTTTCAATCCAGAGGATGATCTTGAATTGTTTTGATCAGCTATTAACTTCTTGTCTCATGATATGTAGGTTTTCTCTGCTCACACGTCTGCTGCGCCATTTCACGCGCGTATTAGCATGAGGTGTTTATCTCAGATAGAGAAGGAAGACTCAAAGGTTACTAACCCAAATGCAAGAAAAAACAGGCAAGCAGGATAATGTTTATAGAGCTAGAAGTTGGTCTCATATAAAGTAGATCACTATCCGCGCGTGTGACGATCTATATGGCCACATCGCCTCTTATTACTCTAAATATTTGTTTGTTGTCTTTCCTTTTTGTCGTAGAAGGAAAGGTATATCGTCTAAAACTATCACCCCCTGAGTGCGAAATCGGGAAAGACACAGTGAGCTTCTCTATAGGAGGCCCGGGATTGTATACAGCCTCAATAAAAGATGACATGTGCGAAGGGAAGCGCGTTGCACTACTAGCCTTTCTTCCACGAGGTATGCCGGAGAACAGAAGGCCAATTCTACATGTGAACTTCTATTATCCATTCGGTGAAATTGGCAAGGTATTGTTCAGCGTTAACCTCAGTTAGCTTTGAAGTAAATATTTTAAGAGTACTAACACATAACACACACACACGCACATGCTCCCACACACAAACACGCACATACATT
>JAVYIG010016931.1:0-28750 GCA_035222895.1 Strongylocentrotus droebachiensis
AACTGAATTCAGATGAGGATTAAGAGTCGAATGCGGTACAAGGAATCGTCTTCTTTTTCCAATGATTTAATGAAACGTACAAGCTTCCGCGCTTCGCGCGGGAGGGGGAGGGGAAAACTGAATTCAGACGAGGATGAGGGGTCGAGAACGGTGTAACGAATCGTCTTCTTTTTCTAATGATTTAATGAAATGTAAAAGCTTCTGTGCTTCGCGCGCGCGGATTGGGGCGGGGGGAACTGAATTCAGACGAGAATTAAGAGTCGAGAACGGTAGGCTACAACGAATCGTCTCTTTCTCTAAGGATTTAATGTATTGTAAAAGCTTCCGCGCTTCGCGCGCGCGGATGGGGGGGGGGGGGGGGGGGGGGAATTGAATTCAGACGAGGTTAAGAGTCGAGAACGGTACAACGAATCGTCTTGTTTCTCTAATGATTTAATGAAACGTACAAGCTTCCGAGCTTTGCGCGGGAGGGGGGGGGTGAATTTAGACGAGGATTAAGAGTAAAAAACGGTACAACGAATCCTCTTCTTTCTCTAATGATTTAATGAAACGTAAAAGCTTCCGCGCTTTGCGCGGAAGGAGGAAAACTGTATTCAGACGAGCAGCACGTACGCGGGAGGGGGGGGGGGGGTTTGGGGCGTTGAACCCCCCCCTTCGTTTTTTTTTATGTCTGTATTTTGGAGCAACCCCCCCCCTTTTTTGGGGATGTTTTTTTTTTTTTTTTTTTAAATGAAACACACACACACAAAAATTATGCCAATGGCTGATCTAAAAAAGGTGACCTCACCCTCCCCCCACCCCAACGGGAACAAAATGTCAAATTTTCAAATTTTGAGACCAAAAAACAAAAAAAGTGTACTCTTACCCCCCCCCCCTCCCCCCCCCCCCCCCCCCCGCTTATTCAGCGGCTGGCTGAGTCGTTGCGATTTGTGGCCCCCCCTAAGAAATCCTGGATCCGCCCCTGGGCTCACATATCCCCCCCCCCCCACCTTGAAAACAACGGCGTGAGGTGATTTTACGCGCACTTTCCACGTTGGCCTAATTAGTGCCCCTTAGGATAGATTTGTGCCCCTTTCAGTGGATTTGTGCCCTCTCAAAAAGTGGCCTTGACCCAAATTTGATGTAATTCGAGGCCTGCATTGTGTGCATTAGTGTGCATTGTGTGCAATTGCTGCCTCTCGGCATGTATTGCAGCGCTAGAGGTCAATACGCATTAGCATTGACCCCCATGCCATGCTGAAACTCCTGGTGAGTTGTATGGATAGGTGTTTCTGTCTCTTGCCCCATAGTGCCCATACCATGGTTCAACACTTCTGACAAAAAAAATTGATATCAAATGTTTCTTCTTTTGATTTATTTTTTTGTGTGTTCAAGATAAAAAACAAAAATGCACATAGGCCTGTATTCTTATAAAATTTAAACCTGATGCTGGTTACCGTTACCAGTAAGGCTTTTCAAAATTTGGTTTCAGAAGGAAGTTATTCTGAGGTAAACTTTTCCTGTTGTTAAACATTATTTTAGACCCAGGGTTATGTTAATGTTTCTCATTTTGAATTTGTGGTTGTAAAAACTCCAGTCTGTTTGATAGTTGCAAAAACACCTCCAATATATCTTGTTTCTCTGCAATTTGCTATGCTTTTTCTCTCTCTTTCTCTGACTCACAAGTTTTCATTGTGTCTTTCTGTCTCTTTCCTTCTCTCTGTTCTTCTCTGCCCTTGAATTTTTGTTGTTGAAATCATTGTCTTCATTTGCAGCCATTGTTGGATTATCTACCTATTAAAAAAAAAAAAAAATTGTATGTACACTCCATTACGCATAAAATTTGTATAAGGCATCAATCATTGTGTGATTTCTCAGAATAGTAATTTAAGAGTGATGGAGAGTTCTCAGAAAGATGCAATTAGAAAGGAAGTCTAGGCTTGGCTTGGCTGGGCAAGGGGAAAATTATCCTGTTAAATCTGTAGACCATTTCTTACATTTCAGAAATTAAAATGGCCTGTGCTTACTCAAGGTGACCCAGTCTGCAATCAGGGTCTTGCTTTCATGTGGCGTTGCCTAACCTATTGTCCTTCTTTATATGGTGTAAAATTCCATTATGAATTCATTACATGTTTCCGAATTTTGATTCTTCTAGCCAAATTGTGTGTGTGGGTGTCAGCAAATATAAGTCTGAGGGCCTTTCCTTTTTTCCCGCAAGCTTTTTGGAAATTTGGATTTACTTTTCAGCAAATATGGTCAAAATCCCTACTCCTTGTTTGAAATAGTAGTGACAAACGCATTTATAGATGCCCCAAGGATAACAAAGTTGCAACAAAACAAAGCAATGATTGTGGCAAACACTGGTTAACCTGCAACACTTGATTACGGTCATTTTCTTCTTCTTTTTTCATTCTTATAGGACTTCAACATCACCAACCTCCAAGTCACAGAGCCAGCAGCCCCTGGCATGGCCTTCCGTGGTCCTCGTCTGTAAGCTACTTCTCACAAACAATCTTCAAGTACTCAAACTTCAGTAATATTGGATCTGATCTCGTACATGTGTGGATCACCGCAATCTTGCACGATGAAGCTCCCCATCCCGGCACACCCGATACCAAGCGATAAAGCGTCAAACTCACTTTGCCACGGGTAGTTTCCACCTTGTCACCATCAGCTTAGAGGTGTTGTGAACAAGTGAAGAACTTTGTGATATAATCTACCGTGGCATCTATATAGAATTCTCAAATAGAATAAAGTGACACAGTTCAACCCAGCTGTAAACACATGTTGTCATGTTTACTTATTTTGTGTTTTGGTCAGAGTTGTTTTGTTGGAAAGAGTTAACTTGGTACTATTGTATAGAATAATGGAGTGATTAGTCTAAATAATGACAAGTGATTCATATTCATTGATCGATGCGGTAGAGCCCCTTAAGTATTGGGGGCGTAAAAAATATTTGATGACATCATTTCATTTAAATGTTACAATAACGTGAAAGAGAATACCGGTATTTTTTAAATTACACATAATTTTGAAGGATTTTCAAAATAAATGTGTTTGAAGCGGAATATTGATGAAAGTATTGATAATACGCAGAAAACCTAGTTTTTGTATTCTTTCATCAATATTCGTCTTCAAACTAATTTATTTCGTGAATTCAGCGTGAAATGTCATCCTCTTTCACTTCATTGTACTAATGAAGTGAAATTTTGCCATTAAATTTTTGGGGCTTCCAACACTTACGAGAGGCTTTAATAACAAGACCACTACATGCACTGGAGAATGAGAATATATTCTTGGGAGAGAAGTTTCGAAACGATCATTTCACCTACTGCGGTAACCCATCATCATGTATACATCACTCAACAGACATATAATTTGTATTAGCCCTGTGAGATCAGATAATATCTGAAAGAACAGACATGTAGAGAAAGAGAGGTGGGGGAGATACAGAGCAGAAGAAATTGTGAAAAAGAGGTATGTACAAGTCTTTTTCATAATGGAAGAAAGGGAAGAGAGGTAGTGTAGGAAAAGGATGGAGTGAGAAGTGAGAACTGATCAATATAAATGTGACAAAGTTTTGAAATTTCTCCCATACTTGAAAGTAACCTGATATTTACGGTTTTTAGAGTTATTGCATTCTACAATTTCATTTTTGAAAAAAATAAAATATAAAAACACTCTACTTGGATAAGTTTTCTTGATTTTCGTTCTTCTTTCATTTCTCCCGAGATGAATTACATGTATTATCATTTATGACCATGTCCAATTGCCAAGGAGGAGCTTTTATGAAAATTGCTTTGTTGCTTATAGCTTTCACTTCCTGAATTCCATATTTGAACCCTGTAAACCAAAACTATATCTAACCCTAAACCTACTGTAACCTTTTATGGCAACCCTGACCCTTGTCATACACTTATGTTTTTACAAAACGCTTACAGAAATTGTCACTTACTAAAGCAAAAGATGGAGTATCAAAGAGAGTGTTGAGATCATATGAAGATTAATAGTGTGTGTCTGTGAGCTCTCCTCATTTTTTCATGTGGAGGAATGTCGGTAGATAGAACAACTTCATTCTTTCTTTCTTGTTCGAGTGGTTGCCGGTTGCCAGTAAAGATCAGTCTACTACATGTATATTATCAGTAGACTTTATGGTTGGGTTGGTCTAATGCCCATTTTGTCTACTGTCCATATGGTCTACTTTAACAATCGTTTAATCATAGGATGATAGACAAAATGGGCATTAGACAAACTGGGAATTAGACTAACTGGTTATTAGACTAAATGAGCAATATACCAAATGGGTAGTAGACTAATGTGATATTAGACCAAATGACTATTAGCCTAAATGGTCCTTAGACCAAATGATAAGTAGAAGAAATGATTACTGTGGATAGTAGACAGGCTGGGTGTAGACCAAATGGAAAAAAGACTAATTGGGTAGAAGATGAACTGGTTGTAGACCAAATGGCAATTCACCTATGGTTGCTGTGAAATGCCCTTTTATTCCAACTACCGGTATGACTACCTGGTAGAGAGAGTTTATACAGCTGTGGACCACAATTTTGCATTGTTAATCCCTTTGCACAAGAAAAATAAGAAGATCTGACATTATCTCTCCCAATAAATATTGGATGGCCAGTCCTCAACTGTACAAGAGCTCCAAAGGCGGATCCAGAGGGAGGGGGGGGGGGGGGGTGGGCGGGCCCCCTGCCCCCCCTAGCAAAAAAATAAAAGTAGTGCTCAGCTACCATGACAGTGCACGGTGCGAATAAAAATATCGAGTGAATAAACCATAACGGGAGCTTGCGGCGCATGTGGAAAATTAATGCGAGAACCCCCTCAACACCCACCCCCAAAACGCCACCAATGTTTTCTTCTTCAAGAACTGCTTCCAATGCCCTGCCATCTACATATTTCATAAAGACACTTTTCATAAAAAGCATATCCTTCCCCACCCCACACAGCCCTAAGCTATAAAAATCCTGGGGCCAGTTTATTGAAACCATCACGAGTCTAGCTCCTGGACATAGGTAAACTACTCAAAGAGGCCATGATTGCACCAGGGACTCACAACTCTCTGGTTGCACCACTGCCCTGAAATGCCATGCAACCCTCAATAACTTAGGCCCCCAAGTAAAGGAGTACAGGATATCATTAAATATTTTTCATTATTCAAAAAGAATTCTTAACTTTATTTGTATAATTATATTGAACGATATATATATTTGTTTAAAATATGTAGAACTATGCAGTATGCAGGTGTATAGGAGAGCACATATTATCTGCGTACGCGCGCGCACGTACGTGCATATGATTATTGTTCATTGTGAAAATATTGTCGGCTAACTTCAGTTTGTGGCGCGGCATGTGAGCGATTTTTTATTTTCTGTCATCGGTCATGTCTCAATCTTCGACAAAGGAATAAAAATGCCCGAAGTCAAGTGTCATTATGAGGTGTTAGGTGTTCCTCGGGATGTTGAGGATGATGTCTTAAAAAAGGCGTACCGGAAAATGGCCCTAAAATGGCATCCCGGTGAGTATGCTCTCGGTTTTCTTGCATTATGCTTGTGACTGTAGTCCCACACCTTAAGCTTCTCGTATCTAATAATCTAGTTTATCTGGAAGTAAATATGAATTCACTAAAATTTATTTTTGTAACATGTAAGACTGAAGGCTTGTTTTGTTAATGGTATAACTTGCCACCTCTTGAGATTATTAACCTGTCAACAGTAGGGGTGCTGGTCCGAGAGTGAGGATCATCCGCATGAACGAGCATATCCTCGTAAACGCGGTTTAAAACAAAATTGCGTCCTTAAAAAATAAGGATTGTCTGCGAAAATAAGTCAAGGCTCAATATGTTTTCAATAATAGCCCCTTTCATTCCTCTAATCTTATATGAATTCATTAAAAGTAGTCACGCGGCGCGGCTGTTCTATCTACAATAGGAAGCTGGTCTGACTGTCTGAGAACCGTCCGCATAAACGAGGGACGTCTTACTACGCGTCCTAAAAAATAAGGATCGTCCGCATTTTCGCTGACAATTCTTATTTCCGATCCTTGCGTTGGCGATGCAAAAAACAGATTCCGCAATGATGTGCTCCTTGATGCGTTTCACACCTACTTTGTACAGAAGCATTCATGTTATGAACGATAAATCTTTGGGAAGACGCTAGACGGACAACCCAGGGTATTTGAACGGATTTCACATTGCCAATTTAGACTTTACAATAGTGATTAGTTTTGTGTACTAAGGGCCAGGGCTTGCAGGGACTCCTAGCATGCACCTTTTTACACTAATTGCTATTGCCCGGGGGGGGGGGGGGGGGGGTACTCACGTATATTGGGTATACGGGGATGTGCCGCTCGGAAGGGTGACTTTTTCAGGAAAGATCCTTAGACATGGGTCCCCTTTTCATTAAAAAAATCCTTAGACATGGGTCCCTTTTTTCATTTATTCCTTTCCCCTCTTTTCTCCCTCATTTTCTCCGGGATTTTGGGATTTTCTCCTACATTGCAAATGCCTAAATCTCTCCCATCTCTAAATAAATGAATCCTTCGGTTGATTGCATTTCCAGTGTACGTTTACGCACTGACCTCTATTAAAGTCAGGAGCTCGTAAACTCAACTAGATCCCGGGGTACCACATATATCAGGACCCCATGGGCTCTATACCGGGTACTCATATGGCATAATGCGCGCTAGGTATGGTATCCGCCCGTATAGGGGTCGTACCCCCGGAAACTTGTAGCACTTTGCACGCTGAAAATGATATGATCATCTGCTATACCCTGCGTACCCTCTGTCCAGCAGCCGGGCAGCAGCGGGGCTCAAGCAGGGAGCTATATAGCCAACGCTTGAGAGCTCGTGTACGGGTACGTTAATTAAAACAGGAAAAGTCCTTCAATTATAACAGATGCTAGAGGTGCTAGCACAGTAGTAAGGCATAAATAGTCAATTTGACTGAATTGCCTTAAAACCTAATCCAAAAAAAAACAAAAAAACAGTATAATTATGTTGCATGGTGTTTTCATCTTTATGTGTGTAAACTACTTGTAAACTACATGTTGTATGGTACAGTTTACTAATAAAGAATTTTATCGAGAAACTGCAAACATTTTGGCCATTGTATTATTACACACATAAGTGCATTACTATCCTGGCTGTGTATTAAAAGCTGTGCTATTGATTCTCAACATTTCAAACACCACTGTATAAAACTCAACCAATTTCACTAAAAATCTATACTTTAGTGACAATTGATAAGATCTAAATAGCAGTAAAATACATTTTTTCAACTTTCCGATGTTAGAAAGAATAATTTAAAAAATCAAGTTGTGAGTCCACTGTCGAACTTGCCGATCAGCCGCATCGGCATGATTGTGTGCATCTCTGTGTTTTGAGCGTATTGACTATTCATGTATTTAAATGCTGCCTATTAACGCGTAGTGCAGTGCTAAAGGTCAATATGCATTAGCGTTGACTCTCCATATGCTTTGCTGGAGTGTATTATTACAGCTTAAAAAATGTAATATTTGACGTTTGAAATCCTTAGACATGGGTCCATTTTTCACAAAAAATCCTTAGACATGGGTACCTATTTCAGCAAAAGGACCCTTGGATGTGGGTATGGGTTCGGAGGTCTCAGCCGCACACCCCCGTCCGACTATAATCTGAGTACCCCCCCCCGGGTGCTATTGATGTAAAGTAAGAAGAAAAAGAAGAAGATGTAGAGGAAGAAGACGAAGGAAGAGGAGGAGGAAGAAGGAAAAGAAAAATGATAAGTAGATGATCAATGATGAAGAAGGAAAGAAGGGAAGGAGAAAAATGAGGAGAAGGAGGAGGAACTAAAAATCAATTTGATTCTTCTTATTTATTATATATTTTTGCCTTTTTTTTATGGAACACCCCCTGAAGTCTTGTCTGAACAGGAGAGAGAAATCAAAGTGGGAGAACAAATGGAGAGTTAGGAAGATTTAAAAAAAATCTTTCAACAAGAAATTGAGAGTCTCTGCACTCTTATCCTCTTTAATTTGAATATTTACCTCCTTTGTTAATGTTATAATAGCAAACAAAAAGTTTACAGGGTAATTCTTCAATCGGTTGTGCCATTCATGACTTTTGTATATGCGTGGGACAAACTAGCTTGGACTTGCCAAGGTTTAAATTTAACTTATACATGTACATTTTTTTTAATGCAGACAAAAATCCAGATAAGGTGGAGGAATGTACCAAATACTTTGCTCAGATCCAGACGGCTTATGGCGTGTTATCGGATAAACAGGAGAGGGCTTGGTATGACAAGCACAGGGAAGCCATACTCAGGGGAGGTAAGCTTGTACTTCTGATGTAACTTCAATTTCCTTTCATAATAGTTTTAAGTTAAGCAGTCTAAACAAATTATATATAACTCTCACTGAATGTATGTATCAGGTTCCATTCAGAATTGCAAAAGATAAGAAAAAAATTCTGACTTAAAAAAAATTGCTCTGTATTTTTATGTGTTTGAGAAAGGTTTACAACTACAATGCCATCCAGTAATTTATCATCATCATTTAATGGCAAAAACAGAGCCAATAATTCTTCATTTCCCTGACTGGATAATGTTAAGAACTGTTTGCTACAAAAAAAATCTATTCTAGAAATGAGAATGAGGTGTGTAAAAATTTGTGTGTCTGGATGTTTTTTTTAACCAGGGTTCGGGAAAGACTATGAAGATGATTTTATGGATGTTATGCAGTACATGACACCAACAGCATACACTGGATTTGGAGATGATGAGAAGGTGAGTGAAATCAAAACTTAATCTAAACAATTTAAGCTGATTTGTATTTTGTATAGTTTGTTTGTTTGGTGCTGCTTATTAAACATTTGTTTCTGATATTGTAATTTTCCAGTTAATGCATTTAACATCCTTACAATTCTGGCTGTGCAAGTTTGCCAATATATTCCAGTTGCCGTAAAGATCAGAAAGATATTAAATATGTTGAAAAGGGTTGAAAAGTCCTATTTTGCAGACATTTTTTGTTTTTAATGAGAGATATGACACTCCCCTATAGTGATGGATTTGAATGATTATATTTTATTTAAATACAAAAAAATGTTTTCCTGTACTTCTCAAAATTATTATGTACACTGAATGTAATGCAGGATGCAAGAAAATTCATCTTATGTGGTTTTACATGTCAGGAAGTACAGCAAATACAAGAAAAATAATTGGGTTGAAAGTTGTACTGAACCATGAGGATTGTACATTCACTCTGGAAAATGAAAGCAAGATGAAACTTAAAGGCAACTTAAAGCTAGTAGCTACTAGCTTCGATGGCATGGTGATGCAGGATTCCAGTCTAGCTTTGTATATATCTTTACTTGGCCAGATTGCCATGCTAGATTAACCCCAGTCACCTCAAACCATTGTCAAGCATTCAGAGATTGTCTCTGATTGTGGCCCAACACACTGATGTAGGTGGTACACTATGCTAGGGTAAGAACAGAAAAGAAAAAGAAAAAAAAAAAAAAAAAAAAAAAAAAAAAAAAAAGAAAAAGAAAAGAAAAGAAAAGAAAAGAAAAGAAAAGAAAAGAAAAGAAGAGAAGAGAAGAGAAGAGAAGAGAAGAGAAGAGAAGAGAAGAGAAGAGAAGAGGAGAGGAGAGGAGAGGAGAGGAGAGGAGAGGAGAGGAGAGGAGAGGAGAGAAAAAATAAAGGAAAAAGAAAAGAAAACTTAAAGCTACGGGTTCAAATGGGGGAATAAAATCCATCATTATCAATAAATACACATTCTTGTCCCCTTCCTCTCTTACTATGCAGGGTTATTACAGTATATACAGAGATGTATTTGCTAAAATTGCAAAGGAAGATATTCGCTATATGGAGGACGAGGACTCGATTACTGGTATTCCAGGCTTTGGAGAGTCACAGAGCTCATATGAAGAGGTAATGCTTGCTTTGTTACCGGCAAGCTTTCTGGCACAAGCTTGTTTACCCTTTGTCAATATGCCATATATTCATGTTGTTATCAAATTTAATGCATTAGTCTTTGTTAAGTTCCTTGTTACCAATTATTTTTAGTATATTACTTTGTTCATGTTATGAGTGGTTGAGTTTGTTGCTACAAAATAAGGGAATCACTCACACCAGCATAATTTGCAAATGGTTCTCTACAGTGGTTTTCAGTTTGTCTTTTTTTCCCTGTTGGCTACAGAGTGCTTTGAGATGCCAATGGAGTTGAAATATTCACATGTTACCCATAAATGAGGCAGATAATAATCGATGACAGGGTCGCAAATAACATACAACATTTGGGTAAACCTTTGCTAAGATAAATCAATCTCATTACTTGATATTCAGATTCATTCAGAATTTCAGATGCAGATTCAGATTCATTTTATTGGTTCATTGGGAAATTCAGTTGTTGGCATTACATAAAGCACATGAACAATGTACTATAGAAAAATAATATACAGTGTTATACACAAGTATATAATACACAGGATGACTAGCGTATCTATTGACATATTAATAGTATATTTGTAAAGCGCTTAGAGACATTTGTATTAAGCGCTATATAAAAATTAAATATTATTATTATTATTATCTTTTTTCAAAGGTTGTGCACACGTTTTATGCATACTGGCAGAGCTATCGTACCTCCAGGTCGTATGTATGGGTGGAGGAGTTTGATACGCGTGAGGCACCCAACAGAAGAGTAGCACGACTCATTGAGAAGGAGAACAAGAAGAAGAGGGAAGCCGCCAAGAAGGAATGGAACCAACAAGTACAGGTAAATGCTTGGAATGTTGTCATTCATTTGCCCATGCTGCCCCAGTTTTATGGAATAGCCTCCAATACACATATTTTTCTCTTTGCTTTTCTTTCTAAGCGCATAGGGACAAACTTTGTAATGTGTTATCCGCTATATAAAAATGTATTGTTACTATTATTCCAAATTAAAATATATGTATTAATCCAGAAAGTTGCCTTGCACTGAGATAATTAAGAGTAAATGATTTTGTTGTCAATGGGTGTTTGGCTTATCTTTTTAAAGTAACAAGAAAAGTATTGCCAGTGGGGTAGGGGAGGGGAGGGGGCTCAGGAAGTTTGAGCAGCCCACCATTACGGTATTATTCAAAGAGAGTGACACGTATGCATGAAACTCTTACCAATGGGCTCTCTTCTGACATTGAGCATCCCCACTTCAAGAATTGTTCTGCAGAGTCTAATTTTGATATGGAGAGATATCTTTATGTCCCTTTTTCAAATTGTGTCAACTTTCAATGTCTATTTCCACTTCTGGGCCCCGTCTTACAAAGACTCATGATTGATCCAAATCAATCGTAATTTTGCAGTCTCCTATTTCTTATGTACATAGTTGCGATTGATATCATCCAAATAAGTTGTGATTGATATCAACTCTTTGTAAGACGGGGCCCAGGTATATTTACCTACCATGAAACAATGAATTTGAAAGCTTGATTTGATCTTTCCTCATTTGAATAATGTTTGTTTGTTCTCACCTCATTTCTGTAGCTTCTGGTATCATACGCGAAGAAGAAGGACAAGAGAGTTCAAGTGCATCGGGTGAGTATTAGTGTGGATATTGTAAAACCAGAAAACCAGAAACCTCCAAATTTTCAAAGAGGTCAAGACAATTACAATTGAAATTTTCTTATATACTCTCCCCTATGCTTCTTTCTATTCATTATGATGAAGAGCTTTTGTGGTGGAAGCATATAATTTTTTTATTTTAATTTTCAGATTTTTAATTTTTTTAAAAATATTTTTTTAAATATTTTTTTTAAATTAAAATTTTCTATTTATTATTATTATATATATATATATATATATATATATATATATACTTTTTTTTTTTTTTGGGGGGGGGGGGGGGGGGGGAATTGATAAGTCCTTTGAACATGGCAATCATTGAAACTATTGAATGTTTTCCAGCACGTTGACGTGTTTCAACCACAAAGTTTGACTTTCCATAATATTGGAATGGTACCTTTAACCTGTCAAATACATAGCCCAACCTAACTTGGGCTGGAAAGTGCATCTTTTATTGGAATAGGATCTCATTTTACTATAAAGAAACAGCCAAACTGATTTTGAGGTTAGTGATCTTTGAAGTGGTTGATTTCTTTTTTGGATGTCGTGATAAAGTTATGACAGTTATTATTAACATTCATTCAATTGTTATTAATTTCAAGTTCAATTGTTATTTTTCATCAGAAATTGATGGAAGAGAAAGCTGCAGAAAAGAAGAAATTAGAAGCAGAGAGGAGAGAAAGAGAACGAAAAGAAAGAGCAAGGTAACTGTAAAAATAGAAGTCATTATTTTATTAATACCATTATAAGAAATAGATCAAAGGAGACACATGTGCATGTTGTCTTTTTTAGGAAAGTTAATTCTTACAGAGAAGAGGTCGGGACCATTGTAACTTGATTGATTCTTGATTGAAACAAAAAAAAGAAAGCAAATTAAGACAAATTATAATGTTTGTTGAAAAGCATAATATGCTTTACATTCTATGTCTTATAGCACACAAAAAGTGAATGCATATTGGAGCTTTGTTGCATTTGGATACTTTGAAAAAACAAACAATTAAAGCCATACTGTACTAAAAGCACTACCGTTAAATCCTGTGTAGTGCCATCTCAGGTCAGCTGTAGCAGTAAGGTCCTGTAACTCCCACTTCCCTAGCTGTGCTGTTGGTTCTCGGTTTACCTAGAGACCTCTGTCCACGAAGTGGAAATCAGATTTTCGGCTATGCACTGTTGGCAAGTTGACCATGAGATGGCTCTGTGCAATAAACAGTACGCTAGGGCAAAAAGTTAATCAGTTCAGTATTGCTTTAAAGATGTGCATTTGAAATGCTAACTGTGCTGCTTAGTGAGGATTCTTGTGCTTGCTTGATTACAGAGAGCACGCAGAGTTAGCTGAGCAGGGTCAAAAGGTCAAAGAAGAGATGGAAGCCGAGCTCAAGGCCATGGAAGCTACCTTTAACAAAGAGTATGGAATAGACAGTGATAACATGGATTCAGGTGAGTAGTAGTGGTAGAAGTAGTAGAAGCAGCAGTAGTGTAAGGCTAGTCTTCCACGAGGTCCATACTTTTAAAAAGTTCTTCAGGTAGGCATTGCTGACTACAGTGAAACTAGACCGCCTATGTAGGAATACCACCCATCTTTGAAAAGATTGCATTTGGATTGTTTTTCTTAAAGTCCACCTGGACAGGAGTTCTGACATTGTTCCAGCAACAGCTGCTTTCAGCCTCAATTCTATCAAAGATATTGGCCCGAATTAAAAAAGGGGGTTTGTAGACAAATCTAGGTTTATGTGCGTCATTTGACACGTTTTGAAAGGCATGGAAACGCATCATATGACGCACATAAACCTTTGTGAATTTGGGCCATAGTGTTAGAGTTGTGATTGGGTTTTGGGTTAGGTTTAATCTAAGGTGAATTTATGATCTGAGTAGAGAATTGTCTGTATGATCATCAATACTGGGAGGTACAAAAGATTTTTCATATTTTGAGACCCAAGTGTGGGTCAGAGGGTACCTATATTGATAATGATAACAAGATTTCCATACAGGTTACACCCTACAGTTACCCTACTGTTAATGAACACCAGCTTCATTACTCACATGTATACACAACATAGTAAGGTGTACCTTTCTTGGATAATATTGTTATCATTATTTCATGAGGTCTGACTAGCCCTTAATGGCTTATTTTTTTCAATTCACAATAACATTTTGTTGTGTTTTCTTGTGTGTTTATTTTAGACTCCCAGGCAGACAGCCTTGAAGATGAATTGGATGACTTGTTCTGCGTTGCCTGTAACAAGAGTTTCAAGAGCCCCAAAGCGTGAGTATACTTAGCTCTGTCTGTCTGTCCGTTTCTCTTTCTGTCCGTCTCTGTCTCTGTCTGTCTGTCTCTCTCTCTGTATCTATGTCTCTGCCTTTCTGTCTGCCTCTCTGTATCTTCCTCTTCTCCTCTACTTTCCTCTTCTGAACTCTTTGTCTCTTGTTTCCCTGTCTTTCTCACTGTCTCTTTCCTCCCCTTCTCTCTCTCTATCTCTCTCTCTCTCTCTTTCCCCTTCTCTATCCTCTGTTATATGAGCCCCAAAGCGTGAGTATATTTAGCTCTGTCTGTCTGTCCGTTTCTCTTTCTGTCCGTCTCTGTCTCTGTCTGTCTGTCTCTCCCCTTTCTCTTTCCATCTTCCTTTCCCCCCAAATCATACACATGGAAAGAATACCTGTAATTTGTGAAAACATTGTATGACAAAATGTGTTTGATTTTTGTGTCTGTACAAGATTTTTTTTTCTTTCTAGAATGTGACCCTCATGTCACAGCGGTCACATATAAAAATATTAAGTTCCCATTTTACTACTTATCATTTAGAGAGAGATTTATATTTCAAATTCCAGTTTTTCCATCCTGTTCATTCCAATATTCCAAAGAAGCTTTTAAGAATTTTTTTTTTTTTCTTCTTCAGGTTTGCAAATCACGAAAATTCAAAAAAACATAAAGAGAATATAATATTCCTGAAAGCCCAAATGGAGGCAGAGGAGGAAGAGTTTGCTGGGGAGGAGGAGAGTCAAGAGGAAGATTATGATCTGGAGGATGGAGATGGGGAGGAGAAGGAGGAGAGCGAAGATGATGAGGAAAGGAAGGTGAAAGATGAAGAGATAGACGATGAAGATCTTGATGAGATGGAGATGGGAGATCAGCAAGCCAAGGTGAATGGAGCAGAACCACAAAGAAAAAAGTGAGTCTAAATCTTGGCATGCATACTATGTTTGTAAGTTGTTGACATATAAATTTATGTTATGGGTACCCCTCTTATCTTGAGCCTCTGGCTCTTGGGGATGTTAGATCCTCTACTCTTCTTGATGTATTTACTCCAGAGATTTTGTGTGTGTGAAGTAAATCAATTGAATTGTGTTAAATCGAGAAATGTGCCCCTCAGTTCATCCAAGCATATTCATGTAAAGGTCAGTATTCCTGTGTCTGGACTTTGGTTATCAATAGCAGAGGTAAATTCACTCCATGTGACTGATACTTTTTGCAAATGCTCCATTTTAATCATAATAATAATAATAGTTGTAGAGTCTTGTACATCACGCATACATGGCACATTGCTACTCCTGTCGCTCCATTATTATTACCCCAGCTCAAGCCTGGCTGCCATTGCGTTGCTGCCAGTTACCCATTTACCTCACCTGGGTGGAGTGTGGCAGATGTAGATTAACGCCTTGCCAAAGGACATTAATGCTGCATCTACTGAAATCCAAATATTTAAAGAATAGTTCCGTGCACATCAACAAACTGAGGATACACTCATCCTAAGATGAGGATGATGGATAAGACCAGCATTATGTAAATTACTTAATAATGAAAAGTTATGTTGCTTAGTAAACATCTCTTTTAGAAATCTAACTGAGCCTATGCACTATTTTTTTCTCATCTTGGATATATCAATTGCTGTTTTCTTCCACTACCAGACTCTCTAAGAAGCAGAAGAAGAAGAAGAGACAGCAGGCAAAACTAGATGAGTCAGAAAAGGCTGTGGAGGAAGAAGAAGAAGTAATAGAGACTGTACAACCCAGTGACGACGAAGATGATGATTTTCCTGTTAAAACAAAGTAGGCTTAGGATGTTCATGCTAACACTACAGTTCTATGACACAAAGCATTCTCCTATGCTTTTTCCCAATTAAATCAAATTAAGGTTTATGCACTCTCCATTTCTAAGGGTATGCCCAAAATTCTTGTGGTAGTACATGTAGATGTGACCTTCATTGTTGCTTTAGAATTTAGTGTAAATTTTGGTAAGAGCCCAGCTATTAAAGCCTGTCTGTACTAGTTTGGCCTGGAGGGATTAGACCACCCAGCAAGGTCACTGACAGGTGGCTATCTCATCAACTCAGCTCTCAATTAACATAAGAAAAATAGGATCATGGGGGACCAACAGGCAACGCTTAGGCATCGTTTTCTATATAGAGGGAGCAAGTAGCTACAAGTAGTACAGTGGGCCTTTAAAGGAAAAAGAAACTACTGTATCTGCTATTCTCAATTTAGATATGAGTATGGCATGCCAGTTGAATTTTAAGTTCCTGATGAACGTGCTTCCTTTACAATACCATGTAACTTTTGTTACGTGTCTGGATCGAACCCACATCCTTTGAATATCAAGTCAAGTGCTTAAACCACTATACTTTTCTCCCACTGTCTTACAGGTTGTCCAAGAAGCAAAAGAAGAAGAGGAGACAGCAGATGAAGGCTGACGAAGATGAAGATCCAGACCCATTGGCTGATCTGAATAATCAACATGGTGATGGAGAATCGGGGGAAGAGGACTTCACAAAAACAAAGTAAGGATGGTCGAAGATGATCATGCATGATTATATGTAAATAAACAAGAGCATAAAGGATACCCATTATTGTTTGTTGTGTGAATTTTGTATTATCTATGTTAAAATGAGTTCCTCCAAAAGTCAGATTTACATTCTGATACTTTAGCTGCTAGAAATTGCAAACTTTGATGGATATTGATGATAGGAGAACACTACATATCTCAGAATAGCTGAATTTTTTTGAGGCAGTACTTATAGAAATGAAAATAGGGTACTGAACTTCTGCTGTAATGATTACAAGTTGTTTTGAACATTGCCATGCTTTTGTAAGTTTGATTCATTTCAATTTAACATATATGTATTGTAATTAGTAATTGATACTGACTTTCTTTAGGCAGATATTAGTTCACTCTTGTAATGATAGTAATCACATTGGAATCTGTAATTAGTGACAATTTATAGGGCTGTAATAATTCAATACCATTTATCAACAGGTTGTCTAAGAAGCAGAAAAAGAGGAGAAAACAACAGAGACAGATGGCAGGAAATGAGGAAGAGCCTGAGGAGGAGGAAGTGGAGGATCTCTTAACAAAATTAGAGACAGAGTAAGCTTAGTATTTTTTTATCCAACTATTACAGCTTATTGGAAAGAATCTTGAGGGCTATATGAGCGGCATACAAAAATCTATTACTATTACTATTATTATTATCATTTTCTTTAACATCATCATTAGTCCTTTTAAAAAAAAGATGTTGTATTGCCCTTTGCGACCGACCCCAAAATCTAGAAATCTATGGTCGGCTTTTAAAAAAACTTTTTTTGTTTTGTTACCATTTTTTTGGAAAAAAATGTATTTATAAAGCATTCAAAACGGAGAAATATCAGCCCAAAGAGGGAGTAAAAAAAAAAAGAAAAAAGATTTCTGACCGACCAATGTTTTGGCACCTAAATGGCAATACAACATTTTTTTTTTAGGCCTTATCATCATTATCAATATTATTATTATCTTTCATATATATCAATTTTGTTCTGAATCCCTTTTGTAGAACTACAAAACCAGTTCCGGATGATACAAGACCTGAATGTAAAGATGAGGAGCCGAGTTTATCAGCCGATCTCCAGGAGAGGTTGACCTTAGAGGACGAACAAGACGAGGTGTCCAGTACGCCTCTTACATCTAGGTGGGCAAACATATCAATGTCTGTATAGTAATATTTATAGGGAGGCATAATGGCTCAGTGGTAGAGCAGTGGTCTTGATTGTAACCACATCACATAGCCTATTCAAATTATGTGCCATAAACATGTCACTTTAAATACATTTATATATATTTTGCTTTTACACACAGTGTATCAGGACTTGCCAATCGAAGCTTTCAAATAAAATTACCATCTTTGTCAATATTCTGAGGGTGAAATTCTCAGCCAAAAAATTTAAGTGAATACAGAAGTTAGCAAAGTATATTCTGTAAGCCCAAAACTGTAAAATTCTCATGGTTTTGACTTACATGTGTGTTTAATTGAATATCAGCACTGGAGCTTGTTTTGTGAAGTCATCTTAAGTCTAAGTTTAGTGACATTCCATTAGAATATGTGTCATAAACTCAAAATACTTTTTAAGGGGATGTTAAAGGATGCACGACGTGTTATCAGTGTCTGTGATATGGTGTAATATTGAAGCCCTAAAAAATTGCGCTTCAAAATGATCAAGAAGTGCCTCAAAAAAGTAAAAGCCTTTGAGTGACCGGTTTTACCATACTCGTTTCCCCCAATAGACTGTAATGTTATGAAAACCGTTTAGGAAAATGCAAAATTTGATTTCGATTTCCAATCATAAATTTCTTGATAATCAGACAGGCGATCAGCTTGTAAAAGTCATGGGGTTCCTGACTGACCTAAAGGTTCATAATTTTCATTGCAACATGAGGTAAATCCAGGATTTTGTTTCAGAATCTGAGACAAAGTTACCCAATCCTTTTAAGGGAATGTCCATGAACTTAGACCACGGATGGTTCATGAGGCAGATGCCTGAATTCATTAATTTCTGAGCTTTAATGTGTCATTCTTCCCCACACTCCCTAGTTTTCTATTACTAATCTATTTTAATCTTATATTCAATCCAGCGGTAACGTCAAAGTAAAAACAAAGAGTGGAGATGTTCCATCAAGTTCCCCGGTAAGATATTTGTAAAGTTAACCAATCACCTAAAAACATTTTGCTCTATATGTGAGGGATTCCATGTCACTATATTGTTCTCAACATATGAGCTTCACATATTACTTCTATAAAGAGATGTTGCAAGTTTAAGTACACCATCACTTACATACGTGTAAGAGCGACTTGCAAGTAGACTATTCAGCGCACCTGTACGCACTGTCCTAGAACCTGTACAGTCCGTGCGTCCGACTTTGGTTCTGTTTTAGGACATCCTTTAGTTTCTTCATACTCTTTAACGAATAGCTCGTGTATTGCCGCGTAAAGTTTTTTTAATATTGATTTGATACATTACAACTTTTTTATCATTTATTTGATATCATCGCTTCTATGTATATACATAAGAGATAGAGGACTGCATACTTGTGACATGATTTGGATCAACTCTTTATGAGATGGGGCCCAGAGATCTTTATAACGGGTTTCCACCGTACTAACACGAAAAATACAATGTTGTTTAAATTCAGCTTTGTTAACCTGTATGCATATTATAAATGCTCCTTTTTATATTACAGTCTACATCATCTTCCGAACCTTCGATATGTCACACCTGTTCGTCACGGTTTCCCACTCGGAATAAACTCTTCAAACATGTCAAGACTACGGGCCATGCTTTACGATTGTCCGAGGATACCCCAACATCTCATCATCATAGTGCGTCTTCAGCAAAGTCGTCCAAGAAGAAGAAAAAGAATAAAGGACGGAATGAACTAGAATGAATTTTTGCTTCAAAACTCTATTTAATGCTGAAAATATATTGTTTAATGTACCACTATTTGGCTCAAAAGTGTTGGTTAAAGGCTGTGTATAGTATTGGCAAAAATCACAGCAATTTAGATTTAAAGCGTGATCATGTTCTTCCATTGTATTGTCAGATATCCACAGCTGGTCCCTGAGATTTAGTTTGCAAATTTTCTGTTTATTTGTAACAATTTGACAAAGTGAAGAACATAAAAGGGAAATCCAACCCAAATAGACAACTACTCTAATAGAAAGCAGAAAAAATCAAAGAAGCAAACTGATGAAAGTTTCAATAAATTTCTGCCTAAAGATAAGAAAGTTATGAGTTTTTGAAAGTTGTAATTAGTAAATGTATGGGCACTTCAAATTGGCTGAAGCGGTGATGTCAATGGGAGAAGGAACTTACAAAAAAACAAATTAACACGGCAAATGGGAGGTCCTGCGTCATAATCCCCCATCAATTTGAGATTTGCATAGAATTAGAGGTCTCATAATCAAACATTCATAACTTCCTTACTTTTTCCATTTTGTTTCTGTTATTTTTCTGCTTTCATACAAATCCAACTTATTACAAGGGTTGGATTGCCCTTCAAGTATCACAGTTCAAGTATCACAGTTATAGATCTGCATCTGTCTCAGAAAAGATGTGGTGCTGCTGAGTAATACCAGTATTTTCTTTATCACCTTAAATCAGTGACATTTCATAAGCTGTCTTATGATGCTTATGATTGCTGTAAATGGGCTTAAACTATGCCTTGTTACAGGACAAGGCAAATGTTGGATGAGAAACTTAGAATAATAAAACAGGCCATTAAATATTGTCTCATTCGGAAACGAGGCGGAATAAACTCAACTGAAATCAAAATCAATGTGTAAGGGTGAGATCTTGAAACAAGACTTTTTATTTGAATTCTCTAATAAAGTGAAAAAATGAAGAGTATAATTAATTGCTAATCATTTGATATTAATTTTACACTGATGATGTGGGAATGTTTAAACCGTCAATAAACATATTTAAAGTCACATTGCTTATCATGATTTGTCCGTTTCTTTTTGTTCTTGGCACATAACGCAACATGACACAAACTCGTTGAAGTCACAATAGTTCCTTTAATGTGAAATAAGGGGCAACTCATAATATCAGTCTTGAGTTGATAATGTTAACTAATTCCGAGATATTCTAAGAAATCAATGTAAAATGGACCAGTCTTTGAAAGCTATTTCATCATAAAACCTCAATAAGGCATATACTTATCCCAAAACATTATTTCTGTATAAAGACTAGAGTCTGCAGACCTTACGCTCACTAATGAAATGTATTTAAATAGTTATGCAATTTAGAGATGCTGCTCCCAAGTTCCCTTCAGGGGCAGGTATCCCATTCAAACAAATTTAGGTCTTCTTCACAGCAACTAGCAAATATGGATCACTCATGAAAGTTTTGGAGTTTGGGTTTACAGTAACCTGTCTAGAAAGGATTTGTATATTTATAGAGGCCAATTCCACTGGTTTCCTTGTTCGGTCTTTCTAGAAAGGACTCGTAGATTTATAGAAGCCCATCTCACTGGTTCCATTGTTTGGCCTGTATAGAAAGAAAGGCCTGATTTCAGCTGCAAAATGAACAGAAGCCCGACTCAAACTGAGTTCAGTCTATCAAAAAACATCTCAGTTGTCCGTTTACTATGATGACTGAGAGACCTCTGCACGACACATGATGGAGATACGTCTTCCCCTTGGCACAGGATTCCCTCTGAAGACGGATTCTTCTTCTTTCAAGACCTCATGGGTGTAGTCATACCGTATCTTGTCTCTGTGAGAACAATGGGGGAAATCAATAAAAATAAGATTGTTAAATCTGTACCTAAATATAACAGGTAACAATTGTGTTAATTGCACTATCTGTCACTATGTGAGTTTATTCCATATATATAGTGTTTATACATCATGAACAGAAATTGAGTGAATGTCCTGTGAAGGATTGACTGGCAAAAACCTGGGAATAAAACTTTATCAAAACCAATACAAAGGAGATACATCCTGATCATGTATTTTGTGTACTTTTCATCAATACCAGTATACAAGTTGACTTACATTCAAATTGTATGCATGCATACTTTTGAAACGAGTGCTCAAGACAACCTGAAAGCTTGTCTGACAAAGCATCAAGTAATGTATTCAGACTGGATATCAGGGGGGTGTTTCACAAAGATTCCAAGTCGAACTTAACTCTAAGTTGAACTTAAAAGTTATGGAGAGCCATTTGTAGCCTTGAAATAAAATATATTCAAAAGCGAAAAATCAAGTATTTTAGCCTTTTCATAAATTCCACATCAAGAACATGAAATCTCCCATGATAATAGAAAATACGAATGATTTGAATCAACATTTTATGCCTTTTAAAATAATTTTTACAAAATATTTTCAAGGATGCTAATGGCTTTCCATAACTTTAAAGTCCAACTTAGAGATAAGTTCGACTTAGGATCTTTGTGAAACACCTCCCAGGTATTGTAGTTCATTCATTAATAACAGGTTAAAGGAATAAATCAACACTAGATCTCCAGAAAAAAACATCCATAAACTTGAATATGTTAGTAGACCAGTCTCTTGATTTTGTACATTTACAACAGCTTGCATCATCAGAGCTGCCAACCTTGTGCGACCAAAAAAAGGAATCATGATGGCAAAACAAAAGGAATTTCAAGCAAAAAAAAGGAATTCATTAAAACAAAACTTACAACCACGCGCGACACAATTCCAATGCTTCTTTTTGAGAATACTTTTCTCTTCAAGTATGTTTCAACCTTAGTTTTCTATTGAATTTGTGATCAAAATAACATATTAGGGCAGTTGTTTGACGTGCGGTTTGTAAAAAAAAAAAAAAAAAAAAAAAAAACGTAATTGGGATTAAAAAACAGAATAATTCCGGGAAAAACGAAATGGTTGGCAACAGCTTGCATCATACTTCTATGAAACCAACACTTCTAATTTTATATATATACCTCATGATATAGAGACTTCTTGGACTGAGAAGTGCGTTGACCCACTGATTGTTGTTTTCTTCATGGACTAGTCTCATGACCGCAGGAGATAGAAGGGACAGGCCAGCAATGGTAGAACCACAAAACTGTACAGGTAGAAAATAAGAAATACAACATTGGATACTTTTTTTTAATGAAAAACATTCATTTAAACAAATCCTATTATTTTACTATGAACAAAGTTGGTGAAAAAAAACATTGGCACTTGTTATGTCTTGCAACAGAGAGGACTTAAAGTCGTTGGTCCCCTGGTTGCTTACTTACAACAGGGAGTTGGAATGAATGGAGATCTTGCCAAGAGAACAGTTAATCCTGAATATCTTTCCCTCAGGGAAAATTTTTCGAGACGGTATCTCCATCCATTCCAACTCCCTGCTTACAAGCACCCATGTTTTCTTAGCAGTTGGGTAAAAAAAAACCCATCAAACTAATCCAAACTCAAATATGTTTCTATCGATAGGAAACTGCTATGTATTCCTACCATGAGGGCACTATGAGGGTACATGCAAACTAGTAATATTAATTCAATCACAATGGCTTTTCATAGATTGGCTTCCCACTTTTTAGTCCACTCTTATCTACTGGGTATTGATTGAGTGACAAATGGATTAAGATTATATTAGAAAGTAGTCTACAAATATCAAAATGTTTTGGCAATGGACACTAGTGCAGGGGCAGTGATTCAAACCAAAGCACAGAAATTCAAATCCAAATGCAGTTATTCAGCCTAAATTGTTTGATCCACTGGACCACAGGCCAGTAAGTCATCTATTAAACCAAAAGACACAAAGTCATGCAGTATCGAACCATTATGCCCCTCCTATTCCCAGATTGTGTAATGTTGAAGCAAAATTATTGGAATAAAGGAACAAGTATAATTATGAACAAGTACACAAAAGCATCAATGGAGGAGGCGAGTGACACCCCATTAAAACAAAATCTGCAAATTTTAAATATGTTACAGCAGTGTTAGCAATTTGAAGGAAAAAACATGGTGACCCTTTTTCTTTTTTTGCTTTATGAAAGACAAAATTGTACCTCTTTCAGCAGACTAGACAAATCTGAGGACCATTTCCCCCCTACATGGTTGTTGGACATTTTGTGGAAAGAATGGTCTAGCAACATCTGTGATGAGAGTGCACTGCATTACCTTGACACTATCCACGTGTGGCTTGATGTAACCATTCTGGGCCAGGTCCAAGACATGGACCAGAGTGAGCTGTGCAGAACCCTCCGGGAAGGCCTGGTCTCGGATCCTTTGGATGATAGGACTGTTGACCTCGGACCAGCGAGACTTCTCTGTTTCTCTAAATCCATGTATTGCCTGCAGAGCGACAGATGTTGGGGGAGAAAATTGTATGCAAAGTTGCAAACTTCACTTTCATTCAAATTCAAAGACTTTCACATTAGCTAAGATAAGAACTCTACAAACTAGTCTAACTACATCCCCTGTATAAAGATACCATTTAACTTTTAGTTGTAAAGACAGTGAAAAAGGCCTAGTTTGGTAGCATTACTAAAAGCTTGACATTGGTTTCAATTTATAATCATGTTAAATAAAACAATATTTCCACGATTAAAATGTGAGGCGATCCAACTTTGAAGTTACATTTTTTGGGAACAGAGAGTCTTGAAGAGTCGTTTACATTTTATTCACTGTGTCTCAAAAGCCCATATTCTAAGTTAATGAATCAAACATTATGCAGACTCTAATCAAGTTTATAAAAGAGAAATACTAAGAACTTAGTCTAACTTCATTTGTTGAACTCTTTCCACTTAATTTTAGTAGCTAGTATCAGGTAACTTAGTAGAACATAGGCCTTAAGAGATTATTTTAAGCAATAAACATAAACAACTCACATTATCCCAATGGTCATACTCATAGCGCACTTTTTTCAGGAACCTTTCCGCTTCCTTCAACAACGATTCCTCCTCTTCCTCTGTGATAAAGTTTTGAATAACAATAAAGTCTCTCTCCGCAATTTCTTGAGTTTTCTCATCACTACACTCGAGCAATCTCGAAGGCTCCCTCGAGGGACTAACTGAGTTTGCAGAAGAACTACACAGCCTCGATGACTGTAATGTTGATGATTGAAAAGGAGATGTTGATTGCAAAGGTGCTATTGATGATTGCCAAGATGATGTTGATAACTGCAAATTTGATGCTGATGATTGCAAAGATGTTGCTGAGGATGATTGCAAACATGAAGATGATGGTGGGCCTGACTGGAAGAACTTGTTGTGAATGAGGTAAGAACATGAGCCGGCTGTTCCATTGTGATTACTCCTTCCAAGTTGGTAGACTAGTTCTAGTACTTCCAGTCGACCTTTCCTCACTCGGTGAGTATAGGACCAGGTGGGTACTCTGTTAAAAGCTTGCAAGGACCGTGATCCAATCATACTGGAAATTTCTGTATATTTCACCTGTAATTAAAGTGTAATAATATGGAGAGAAAACAAATAGAAAATTAAAATTAATTCATAACCACATGTCTGACAGTGAAGTCTAGCAAGTAAACGGTTTTCCTTGCATAATTTGAATATGAGGACACTGATAACGTTTAAATTTCACAGATAGGACATACATGACATATTCATAATTCCTGCAAAGTTCTACAGCATTTGAGGTTGGCTGCAAAAGGGACATAGTACCTTTTAAGGCCAGAGATAATATCCAACATTTTCATGTGAAAAAGAAACTGGATAAATCATGAATGGTAATTGTTTAAGAATATTTTAAAGTTGCAAGGGAAATAAGAAGTTAGATTGAGAGTCTAGAGGTCTAGTATCATTCTATTTCTAAAAAAATCTCATTTTCAGCAGTCGCCTATTTTAGCAACTGATCAATTAATGAAAAAAAAGAAGACAAGTCTAAATACAGACAGTGTCAGTACACACAGTCTAGCACAAGCAGGCAGTTTCCAACATTTGATTAAATCAAATCAGCCCCCCCCCCCTCAAAAAAAAAAAACACCCCACTCTGCTCTGGCTCAGCAGTCCACGTCCAGACATCATGCCAGCGCCAGCGGTATCTGATAGTCATCCACCGGAGGAAGTCGGGGCGGGACCGGCAAGCTTATCGGTGTCTTTCTCCAGTGCTATCACCATTAATGAATTTTCTTCTAAAAATGAGGATTTATTCAGCCCACGAACGTTCAACGATTCAAATTATGTATAATTCATTTAACTTACCAATAAAGCTACTTCTTAAAACAATATAAACTTCAATATCCAAATGATTCGGCTTCGAAAGTCCTTCAAAGTTCAAGGATTTCACAGTAGCTAGCAAATAGCAGCAGCAGAAAAGATGACAAAGTTGAGGCTAAGTTGCCAAAAGGGGGCGCTATTCCAATTCAAAGTTAGAGCCGAGACAGAAACTTAGTCGAGGATGCAAGAAGTTTGACTACATTTGGGAGAAACAAAATGCTAGCATAGTTACATGATGGGCAGACCAAGAGAGGGGGTGGGGGAGGCGCGGGGGATGCAAACCCCCAGTTTTATATTTAAACAAAAATTAAAAATATTCATTTAAATGTTCAGTTTATTCATTCAGAAATGCCCCCCCCCCCCCCCTTGGAAAATCATGGATCCGCCCCAGGGGCATGACACCTACTTCCTAGTTTTCTGTTTTTTTTAAAAACAGAGCAAAGATATTATATCATTACAGTATTTTAATTTATAAAAAAAAATCATGAAGCCATTCGCGGTGGTCGACCGAGATATCTCCTAATTCAGGGAGCACAACTTTTCTCACAGACAAAAACGACAACTAAAACCTATACAAATGTATTTGTTTTCATCAATTTATCTATATTCTAGTTTAATTTGTTTGTTTGCGTGATGGAGGGTCCATGGATCTTCTCCATTATGAAGACAGCCAGAATATATATATAAATATAAGTGGGGGCACAGTACCCCAGACTTTTTCAAGTACCCCAAAAGTGCCCATTTTTACTTCACATAAGTGTCACTTTTTCCTTCTCATAAGTGCCCCTTTATATCCTATTCAAATCTGATATATATCCCCTTTACGTTGACAATTAGTGCTTTTTTTCCTTTGTAATAAATGCCCCTTTTCATTTAACTGCGCCCCTTTAACTTTGGAACGTCCCTCTTTTTCTTTCTAATAAATGCTGCCTTACAAATAGTATGATGACAAATTTCCCTTGTTACTTTTGATAAGATTGTCCATTTCCCTTTCGTATTATGTGCCCTTTCAAATTTGATGGGTGCCCCTTGTTACTTTTGATACAAGAGTCCATTTTCCTTTCTATAATTATAACTGCCAGTTCATAAGTGCCTCTTTTTACCTATACTTCCCGTTGTCGCTTACAAAATGTGTCCGCAGTTTTGCGATCATATAACTTGTATAAAGAATCTTATCTAGTTTCAAAGAATCGGAGCAGCTTTGTGTAGTAACAGGTATGCTCTATTTTACCATGCACCACGATGAAAGGCAGTATAACCGGGGCTTGTTGGGGCCACAATCCCCAAAATTTCATGAAGGCAAACCGTGCTCCTTTAAAAAATATAACCCTGCTCGTCAGGCGCGTACGCGGGGGGGGGGGGGGGGGGGGGGGGTTGGGGGTTGAACTCCCCCTTTGGTATTTGTTATGTGTGTATTTTGGAGAAGAAAAACAAACCTTTGGTAATTTTGTGTGTGTCTATGTGTCCTCTTACCACCCCCCCCCCCCGCTTATTCAGCGGCTGGCTGAGTCGTTGCGAAATTTTCGGCCCGACTTAAAAATGTTAACCCCCCCCTTGAAAAAAGTTGCCCTGTTCATTCGCTTTTAGGTTGCCCTTTGTATATGTGCTCCTTTTTTGTATTTAATTGGTGCACCCACACTTTGAGGGACGATGCGCCGCCCCAGACGTAACAATTCGATCTTCCTGTTGGAAATTAAAGTTCATACATCAAAGGGCTGGGTATGCCTTTGATCATTTTTAAAAGTAATTTATGAGGGACGCGAAAACTTACAGTTCCTATTGCCGTTGGGCAAGGAAAATTCATATAGTTATCATAATGGACCCCAAACCCCTCTGCGCCGCTGCTTGATGATTTCTTAACAACAACAACTAGTGATCAAATTATTAATGACAAAACAAAAATGTTGGATTTTTTTCCTCTCCAATTAATGACCTGTCTTATCAAAATCATGTAGGTCTTACTATACGATTGCAATGATAGGCCAATATTCATATTTCATTATGCCGGAGTGGCCGGGGGGGGGGGGGGGTCTGCCCGACAGTACAACAAGAGCATAATACTGGTTTCCTGACAGCCTGTCAATTTTGTTGAGTTCCGACATGGCAATCATCTACTTTCGAATTTGTTTGGGGGCAGTATATAGATGAACCAGGCGCGGATCCAGGTTTTCTTATGGGGAAGCCCAAATTTAAAATCAACTTGAAATTTAGTGTGCTGAAAATATGAAAATCGTGCCGGCCGATAATTCGTTCAGTAGGGGGGGGGGGGGGGGGGGGGGGGGTAGTGAGCACACTAATTCTTTTTCTGGTCATGGGGGACTAGCAAAAATCATAAATCTGTGTACATCTCTTGTATTCGTTCCCTTCAATGAGCGAATGTGCTTCTTAGTAACTTATAAATTCACACAGCGAGTCTCCGATTGTGAAGGAAAAAAAAAAGGAAATAATTTAGATACAAATTTGTCATCCCTTTGCATATGACACTTATTGGACTTATCATATCTTTCTTATTTCTGAATTTTGTTTCAGTTTCAGCAACCTTTTCTTGTATTTTGCCATTTTAGTATGTATTCAGATTATTCTCCAACAAGAACAAGAATTTTTCTTTTTCAAGTTATCCTTCATTTTTTGTGTGCCTAGACCTAGTATTAAAGTCCCGAAAACTGGGTCACAAATATATAAAGGTAATTGATAGATGCATTTTTGAAAACATTTACATAATTATTCATGTGTTCAGTTTTTGATGGACTGACTTCATGATTGCGAGAACAATGGAATGTATTCAGTGAAGGTTAAAATGAGTCAGTACTTCGTCGGCGATGGTATGTGGCTCAAAAGTCCAATGCCATTGATGATATTGACATTTTCTAACTGTTTCTTATTGTTTACATTTTGTGAATGGAAGGAATACAATATTTGTTGGTGAGTCAACTTGCATCTATGCGCAGGCGTCGTCCAATTTCAACTGGGAGTATAGTGACGTCATCATGTGGAGTACGTCACTCTTCTCTGAATTTATACATGGCCGGTATTTGTGTCTGTTGTTCGCCGTCTAAAGCTGTCGTATGTTAGCACAAAGACACCTACCTTTCTCCTCTTTAGTTGCATTTTGTGGACTGGAATCTGTGAACTAAAGGAATACATTAAATTCTGAGTGGTAATGTATACATTGGATTAGTCTAAGAATCGGAGATTTTTCGTAAACATTGTGA